>JAPYYX010000364.1:0-77945 GCA_030522605.1 Cremastinae sp. B BG-2022a | reverse complement strand
GTTCGCAAAATGGCAACGCGGAAATTTCGTAAAATATATCCACCATATTTACCTCTTTTTCATCGATGAAAATCTTAAAATTTATCAAAATTAATTTCCGAAAAATTGCAAATTAAAATTTACAAGAATTTTTGCACAGATTTTCATTACTTCCCAAAATCTTTTCTTCAATAAATTTATTTTCTAAATTTTAATTTAAAAGAATTTAATCTTAGTCAAAATTTTTATTCGTACTTTTCTATTTCTGAATACAAATAGAAGAATTTTTAGATAGAATTTTATTTCTCCATACCAGAACTTTTTTTGCAAATTTTTGTTTGAATTTTAATTTTTATTTAAAATAATTTAATGTCAATTGATTTTTTATTAAGTTTCTCTCTCTAAAATCCACTTTTAATTTCGTTTTTGTTTAAAAGGATTTTATATAACTTCATTTCTCGTTGAATTCCTTTTTCTAAATTTCATTTCTAATTTCCAGATACGAAGGAACGAACTGCGAGATAAACATTGACGAGTGCACGCACAATCCTTGTTTAAACAATGGCACGTGTTTCGACAATTACGGTGGCTACGTTTGTTACTGCCCGGAAGGTTTCGAGGGCCAAAATTGCGAGTTCAATCTGAACGAGTGTCTCTCGGGGCCATGCAGGAATGGTGGAACGTGCGTGGACGTCGTTGGCTCTTATCATTGCAAGTGCCCGCCAGGATTCGTAGGAAAACACTGCGAGCGAAAAGGACAACGGGATTGCGAGAATGCTACGTGTCCCTCGAACAGTATCTGCCTCGACGCACCTGCCGGCGCTCAGTGCGTCTGTAAACCAGGATTCATGGGAAATCCGCCGAATTGCACGATCAATTATTGCGCCAGCAATCCCTGCACGAACGGAGGCACTTGCAGCAGCGATATGGACGGATTTAATTGCACTTGCCTACCAGGATGGGAAGGTATTTCTAGATTTAGTTTAATACCGGTAATAGCGACGTGATGCTCGTAACAAAGTCAATTCGGTTGAATAAAAATCAAAAGTCATTAGAGATAGAGAAATGTTTCTCGTCGACTCTACTCTGCATCTAAATATTTTTATTACAAAAAAGAAATACCAAAGATTAATTTTTGTCATTTTTTATTGAGGAATTTTTCAATTACCATTTTTTTATTTTACTACGTCATCGTAATCATTAATAAAAAAAATAACATCGAGTTGATTCAGAAATAAAATCGTAAGAAATAGGTAAACATTTTTTCTCTAATTTTCACCGAATTGATTTTATTACGAGTTGACTAAAAACGAATTTCCAAGCACATTGTTGGGATTTTTTTTGTCTCACATTGTTGAAGAATTTTGTAATTATTTTTCCCAATTAGAATTGTGTGAAAAATCTTTCAAGATTTCCTTTAACGTGTTACATGTGTTTTTCTGTCTCAAATGTTTTCACGCTGTCCATTCATAAAAAATAAGTCAATCGCTCCATTATATGTGTTAAGTGTTCTGTGTTGCTTGTTTTTCCCCTCTGTCTATCTCGTCGTTGTAAAGGACCGACCTGTCACGTTCCCGCGTCCGAATGGTGCACCGCATGTTACAACGGTGGAAACTGCGTCGAGACCATTTACGGAGTGAGGTGTCAGTGTCCAAGATTCTGGACAGGACCTCAGTGCAAAGATCCTGTTACTTGTCGTGACATTCCATGCAAACAGGCGACAGCTTGTCACGACTATGTAAGTTTTATGTGCTTGAAGATCGCTTCAATCCTGACCTCATTATGTTTTTTCATTTTTATTTATTTTTTTTTTTTTTTCAATGTAAATTATCGTCTCGCTCATCGTTATCACATTTTTGCTAATTTTTCACCGTCGCTTTGATCGTTGTTCGCTTCGCAAAATTTAGCCCGGCGGTTACTACTGCAATTGCGAGCCCGGATGGACCGGTCCTGAATGTTCGATCGACATCGACGAGTGCCTGAGCGATCCCTGCCGAAACGGTGGAATTTGCATCGATAATTTGAACAGTTACTACTGCCAGTGTCTTCCTGGCTACTCTGGTAATAAAAAATAAAAAAAATTACGAAAAAGATTTCGCCACTGCTTTTTGTGTTGTGTTATCAAATTAACAACTTACAATTTTGTTAAATTTTGAATCACTGAAAATTAATTAATTTTCCTTGAAAAAATTGTAATTCGTGTTTCAATATTTTAACAAGAAATGATTATCCATCTAACTAATAATTTACAATTTTGTTAAATTTTGAAACATGCCAAAGAAAATTAATTAATTTTTTTTAATTGTCATTGTTTAATTGTGTATAATTTTTTTAAAATTATTTTAACAGGAAAGAATTGTCAGATGAATGTCGACGAGTGTCTGTCGCAACCTTGCCAACACGGAGGAACATGCATCGACGGAACGAACAGTTACACGTGCAACTGCACTCAGGATTACATGGGCGATAACTGCGAACGAGAATACGATGCGTGTGCAATAAATCCTTGTCAAAATAATGGAACTTGCACCCTGATGTCTCACTCGAAGCGAGAATTCGTCTGCGATTGTCCCCCCGGTTACGAAGGAAAAGTGTGCGATGTTGATGTCAACGAGTGCATCAACGCTGTATGTCCGGAAGGTAAAAAATGCGTTGACGGAATCGCCGGTTACGAGTGCAAATGCAAAGATGGATACAGGGAACCGAATTGTACAAAAATCGTCGATCATTGTCTAACCAGCAACTGCAATAATGGAACTTGCCGCGATCTCGGTGAACTCGGATTTAGCTGCGAGTGTTACGAAGGCTACGAAGGTAATTTGCATTATCTGTGGTAATTATCAAATTATTTTATATTTGAGAAATGTCATATATGATACTAAAAATGAAAATGATAAGAATTTTGAGGGTATTCTTTTTTTTTTTAATTTTTGTCCAAATTTTGTTCAATTTCTTTCAAACTTTATAAAATTTAACATTGTGTCTTATGGAAAATTCGTATAAATGTTCTAAACATAAACAAAAAAGGTACCATCTCCGTAAAATTTTTTTATGTTTCATATGAATGTTCAATGCTATTTCTAAAATTTCAAAGCAATTCACTTAATTTTTCTATTTTAATTGTTTACAATGTTGATTGTTAAAATGGTTTAATTAATAATCGAAAGTTGTTGATCGCTATTGTAACTAATACATAAAAAATTCAGAACCCTTTAAAAAGACTAGAAAGTAAAAAATTCGCTAGATTTTCCTTCTGAACATACACTTGACATGGATTGTACCTATCATTCCTCCTTAAAGAGTAATAGAACAAGAAAAATACGCTTTTCATCCAAGTTTTATTATTCAACTATTATTCATATTGTAAAATTGTCGAGAGACTTTAATTAATTTCTTATTCTTTTTCTTCCATAGGAAAATTCTGCGAATCTGATATCGACGAGTGCAAGATCCTCGGAAATTCTTCTTGCAACCATGGAATTTGCATAAACACAGAAGGAAGTTACAATTGCTTCTGTCGTCCCGGATTTTCAGGCGATCACTGCGACATCGACATAGACGAGTGTCTCTGTGGTCCTTGCAAGAACAATGCAACCTGCATCGACGACATAAATAGTTTCAAGTGCGTCTGTCCACCCGGATACGAGGGCAAAACTTGCGATACGGAAGTTAACGAGTGCGCGAGCAATCCTTGCCAGAACGATGCGGCGTGCATCGATCAGATCGCGGCGTACGTTTGCGTCTGTGCGCCAGGATTTACTGGTCAGAATTGCGAGATCAACATCGACGACTGCGATCCCCAGCCCTGTAAAAATCACGGACGATGCATCGACGATATAAACAGCTACACGTGTAACTGCACGAACACTGGATTCCAGGGTGCCCATTGCGAAATAAACATCGACGACTGTATCTCGAATCCTTGTCAGAACGACGCTATTTGCATCGACGAGATCAAAACGTACAAGTGTCAATGTTACGCTGGATACACTGGTCAAAATTGCGACATCGACATCAACGAGTGTGAAAGCTCGCCGTGTCAGTACAACGGAACTTGCCTTGAAAGGTCCAACAAGGAACTTTACAAGAGCGATTCGCGTACTCTGCCTGCGATTTTCACACAGAATTTCAGCTACGCTAATGCCAGCGGGTAAAAATTCCAAAAATAAATCTTTCATGATAGTAAAAAAATTCAAAATTTTAATTCATTAATAATAATTTTATTTATAATTTATAATTAGTAACACTTCAAGTTTTTAATTTATTAATTGTAATTAACTAATTTAAAGTTCAGATTGCAATTATTATTATTATTTTTTATACATCTGATGACTGAATAATTATTTAATTATCGATGATTTGTAATTAAATTTGTTGTCGTTGCAGATACGAATGTCTCTGCGTCCAAGGTCTAACTGGAAAAAATTGCGAGATAAATATAAACGAGTGCGAGAGCAATCCGTGTTATTCGGGTTCCTGCGTAGATAGAATCGGAGGGTACACCTGCGAGTGCGACGAGGGTTTCGAGGGTGAACACTGCGAGCACAACATAGATGAGTGCAAGAGATACACACCTTGCGAGCACGGCACGTGCATGGACGGCAGAGCCGATTATTTCTGCACCTGCGAGCCTGAATACGGTGGAAAAAATTGCTCGGTCGCCCTTATCGGGTGTCAGGGCAATGCCTGCCAAAACGGTGGAACTTGCTTGCCTTATCTCGTTAACGAAACTGAGCACATGTTCAATTGTACCTGCCCTAATGGATTCCATGGAGAAGTTTGTGGAAACGTAAGTTCATTGACCCTTTGATAGTTGAAGACCAAAAAAGACGAATCTCCAAATTTTTTTTAACGATATCACGATAAAAATACAAGAATTCAAAAAAAAATTCTATTGATATTGAAAGTCGTAAAATTTTCACGCTTTGTTCTTCTTACACGTTTACATTAAGATCCCGAAACGTCCAGAGGTGGGTGAGAGACGCACTCGAATCCGGATTTCAGATTTTTCTTTTGTTATTTTTACGCTTGTGGTAACTTTGCAGGTAACGACGATGTCGCTGAGCGGGAGTTCCTATGTGATGGTGAATACGACGAGGGACGAAGGTTACGACATTCAATTTCGCTTCAGAACGACCCTGCCGAATGGTCTCCTCGCAATGGGCAAGGGAACTACATTTTACATGCTCGAGCTCGTCAATGGAAAGCTCAATCTTCATTCCAGTATTCTCAACAAATGGGAGGGAGTTTTCATTGGCAGCGGACTGAACGATTCGAATTGGCAAAAAGTTTTCGTAGCTATAAACGCCACTCACCTCGTATTGTCAGCGAACGAGGAGCAAACTATATATCCGATCAATCTCAACGACGGTGCCAATGTGACTCCAACTTCTTTCCCGACTAGTTATGTAGGTGGAACGATCCGTTATCTGAGCAAGCTCACACACGGTCCACCATTTTTCGTCGGATGTGTTGAGGACGTCGTAATAAACGGAAAATGGGTAAAAATTTGATTGAATTTTTTTCAAAAGTGACTTTTTCATAATGAATTGTTAAAATTTAACCTTCGTTTTTTTGTTAGAGAGTTTAAATTGTGTATTACGTTATTTACAATGATAGTCGATACTTTGCTAATATTTTATTAACAATTTTCACATTATTTATTGTTTAGAGTCAACGTTAAATTGGAACGACTTGAAAATTAAATATCTTTTGAACCATTTCGTCAATCATTTCCAAATTTGGAAGAGAATTTTGAAACATATTCACAAATAAATTGCCAAAATTTTAGCTATTTTTTATGGTTTCAATAAAGAATCCCCCTCAAAACATATTTTAGTGTGACACTAAAAATTCTTCAGTTGTAAGAAAATACTAATTTTATTGTTTTTGTAGATTTACTCCGGAATGGATCCAAAGAACGTTTTGATGGAACACGTCGAACCAGGATGTCCCCGTGAAGCTCAATGTTCTCCAAATCCCTGCAGAAACGGAGGACACTGTACCGATCGCTGGCGCGATTTCTCATGCAAGTGCGAGCGTCCGTACCTCGGTGGTACATGTCAATATAACATGACAGCAGCTACATTCGGTCACGAGAACATAACGAATGGTTACGCGACTGTAAAAGTGTCCGACACGGCGAGGAGACTCGTCCGATCGATCATCGACATTTCGATGTTCATAAGAACTCGTGAGCCACGCGGTGACATTTTCTATCTCGGTTCCGAGCCGAATCTCCAGTCCGACATGAAGTCCCAGGACAAGACGTACATCGCGGCGCAGCTGGAAGGTGGCGACCTCCGAGTGAGAATTCAACTTAACGGAACCGAAGCCTACACCGTGGGCGGAGGAAAATTAAACGACGGAAATTACCATCTGATCCAGGTCGCCCGAAACGTCACCCTGGTCCAAGTAATGATAAACGGTACCGAATATTTCAGAAAAACGATAAGCGCTTCTGGACAATTGAACGTAACAGTTTTATACCTGGGAGGAATGCCACAACCTTCGAGATACGTTCGTCAGGTCGACAGTCGTCAAATGGAGCAGCAATGGCCTCAAACGAATTTCAAGGGCATAATCCAGGATGTCCAAGTGTCAAACGGAGTCGACACGATGTTCGTCGAGTTTTATCCACTCAACGCCAAGGACATTCCGATGTTAACGCAATTTGGAACCGTCACGTTGGATTCTACGAAAGTTCTCGAGGGCGTGCACTCGGACAACGTCTGCGAGAGCAGTCCCTGCTTCCACAATGGAACTTGCCACGTAACGTGGAACGATTTCTGGTGCCAGTGTCCTCGAGGTTACACTGGAAAGACTTGCCAGGAGATGGAATTCTGTCAGCTCCAGGATTGTCCAGCAGGATCGAAGTGTCAAAATCTGGACGACGGTTACGAGTGCATAGCAAACGCGACTTTCGATGGTCTGTCTAATTCATTTACGTACATGTACAGTCAACTAGAGGCGAGAAACTCAACGGACTCGACGATAGACTCGATAACGATCTCGTATCGATCGAACAGCGGTGGAACTCTGATGCACATGACAAAAACTTCGAGCGACGAGCATTTCACGGTCTCTGTGTACAAAGACATCGTCACCGTCGCCTGGAAGCTCGACGTCTTGAGTCAGGACACGATAAGCTTCGGAAAAGAAATTCCAGACGGTAACTGGACAACGATCGTCATAAAATTGAGCGAAAATTCATTAACCTGCGGATACGCGAATCCCAGTGACGAGAGCATGCCCAACACCAGTGGCAAATTCAATTTCTCCTCCTGGTACGAGATTCTGGAAACTGGAACCGTAACTCTGGGAGGATTGACGGATGGAACGGTTTGGGACAAAAATAGTTACGTCACTGTTCAGACTGAGAGACAGAGAATCGAGACCAGCGAGGGCATCGATGGAAATTCCGTCGATTATGCGGATCGCAGATTGACCACGCCGATGCCTTTCCACGGTATGATGTCAGGCGAGCCTTTCAAAGGCTGTCTCGGTGAGGTCAGGATCGGCAGCATGTTGCTCCACTACTTCACCTACGACGAGGTTTACAAGAACGCGAATTTCACGCCGGTCGAGTTCCTCTCGCTGCAACAAAACAACGAGACGAATCTGGAGAGCATCGGCTGTCGTCTCTGCTTCGAGGAGGACTGCAAAAATTCCGGTCACTGTCATGACGTAATGAACAGTTACATCTGCGACTGTCCGGCCGGTTACGCCGAGGACGACTGCTCGATCGACATAGACGAGTGTGCGGACAACAAGTGCGAGAATGGAGCCTCGTGCGTTGACGGAATTGCTAATTACACGTGTGTCTGCAACAAAGGCTGGCACGGTTGGTTGTACGTATCCTGAATTTTGTTCATTCGGAGCACGCAGAGTCCTCGAATAATTAAAAAAATTTTTTTTTTTCTTTGTTACAGATGCGAAAAAGACATAAACGAATGCGTCGGCGCGACTCCTTGTCAACACGATGGAGTTTGCGTTAATTTACCGGGCTCCTTCCGGTGTCAATGTCCGGATCAGTTCACCGGTGACCTTTGCGAGAATTTCCGGCTGATTCGGTGCGAGAACAGTCCGTGCAAGAATGGCTCAACGTGCAGCGATATCGTGAATGAAAAAACGGGAAATAATTTTACATGTTCCTGTATGCCCGGGTACGAGGGAGCGCTCTGCGACATTCCATACTGCATCGCCAAGAAATGTGAGAATGGAGGAAGATGCGATTTCCTTTATCAGACTCCTCAGTGCACTTGTCCTGTTGGATTCACGGATCGGTACTGCGAAACGAACATCGACGATTGTCTGCCCGATTCCGAGGGCAACGTGCCCTGCAAGAACGGCGGAGAATGTTTGGATGGCGTGAACAGCTTCACTTGCAATTGCAATGGAACGGGATTCACTGGGGTGGATTGCTCCGTGGACGTAAACGAGTGTCTGCAGCGGACGACGAACTGCGGAAGAGGCGTCTGTGAAAATTTACCGGGTACATTCAGATGCGCTTGTGAGCCTGGATACTGCGGTTTTGGTTGCGACATGGAAAATCCTTGCTCTAACGAGGTGAATATTTTGTTTATATGAAATGTATTTTATTTGGGGATGTGTTTAAAAATTTTGTGGCAAATTTGGAAATTATTGACTGAATGGTTCAAATGATATTGAATTCTCAAGTTGTTCCAATTTAATGCTGTCTCTGATAGAATATTGACAAATTTGCTTCAAAAAATGATTCAAAACATAAGTTCTTGTTCATATTTTTTTTCTACTATTGGCACGTACAAACAATGTTTAAAACCGAGCTTAAACAAGTTCGACTGAAACTTTTGTTTTTTAATTGTTTAAACAATAAAAAAATTCAATTTTCTAACGAAAAAACAAAAAGGTTAAATTTTAACAATTCATTATGAAAAAGTTATTTTTGTCAATGATTGTTCGGCCTATACATCCTTAAAAACCAATCAAATGAAAATATTTCATTAAAAAATAATTTTTATAATAGATTTAAAAAGTTTTTAAATTATACTTATCATCATTTTCGTTTATAAACTCGAGTGTTAATTCTATTGGAAGACTAATTGCATGTATCTGTAATAATACATGATGTAATGACCCCGACATTTAATTCGATTTTGTTTACAGGATCTTTGTCAAAACGGTGGAGCCTGCGAGTGCGTCGAGAACGGATACGTTTGTCACTGTACACCAGACTACAGAGGAGTAAATTGTACAGAAGTAAGTGAAGAGAAGAATAAAAACCAAGACTCAAAATCAAAAGGACACAGATAATAATTTTTTCTCTTTTCTTTTCAGTTTGAACATTTCCTAGGAAGTCAAGCGCTCGACATCGCCGTCATAGTGGGACCAATCCTCGCGATACTATTTTTAATCGTAGCTGGTTCGCTGACCGCTCTTTTCATGATGGCGAGGAAAAAGAGAGCGACACGCGGTACTTACAGTCCGAGCGCTCAAGAATTCAGCAATCCCAGGGTCGAGATGGATAACGTGATGAAACCACCGCCGGAAGAGAGATTGATATGAAGAGGCAAGCGGCTGAGTTGCTCGGAGGATCCGAGCTCGTTTAACCGCTCGAATTTATTTATCCTAGTCCGCCGTGTGCGAGTTATTGTTGCATCTTGACCCAGAACGATGGGAAATATCCGGAGCACTCGAGAAAGAAGAATTTTCTCATATTCTAGTCCGCGCCGTATTATCAAGCCCGAATTTTCATTCGGTACGATGAAACGTGCAGTGACACACATCCGAGGACACATTTTATTTACGACTATGATAGAAAATATTTTATCGTGAACTGTGCTGAAAAATATCACACAGTGACGTGTTCATTATAAAATCACTAAGTTACTGACAGCTCGATAACAAAAAAAACTGGGAAGGGTTTAAAAAAGTACCTTGAAAACGTACGAGTCTAAGAAAATCACGGATCAAAAAATACAATTCGAGGGTCAGATATTAATTTACGAATATTTTCCTTCCGGGTAATTTTGTACGTTGGAGAAACGGAATTCTCCGAATCTTGACTGATACGGCGTTGAAACTTAAATTTGCGTATAACACGTGAAACATTTCAAAGTGTACTTACGAAACGAACTTATCAAAGTGTCCTTACGAATGTCGGAAAAAAAGGAGAACAATTGAATTAGAGGAGGAAAAGCTTTTGTGAGCTTGCGAGGCCCGTCCATTTACAAGTGCCTAGTGTATTATATACTCACGATAATTAGTTAAAAAAAAACGAATTTATTACATTGACGAATACTTGAATCAACATTCCGAGGATTGTGAGAAAAAATAATCAAATCCGCAAGACATAATTTCACATCGATATCACGCTACTAGCAATAATAAAGAGTAACGTCGGATTACTCTGTGCGAGATTGAAGTAGCTAGTAAGATTGTCCTGCTAAGAAGAAGCTATAATTGTTTATATAAAATATGTATCTATTTTTTTTCTCAAGCTACGAAAGGTACTAACGCTTTCTATTCAATACGATAGCACGAACTTAAGTGAGAAAATTTTTGAATAATCCAATATCATCGTCGTCTCTCGTTCGTGGCCTGTTTATTTTGTAAATACTCTAGAATACATAAATTACGAGAAATATTTCAATGTTTTTTGTCGATAGGATTTTATATGATTCTAGTTAACATTAAACGTGTTATTTGGTATATAATGTTTACTATTGTGACCAAAGTAATTAAGAAAAAGAAAAACGAATTCATCTTAACGTAAGTGAGAAATCTACGAAAATTATAACTTATAAGCGAAATAATAAATAATATACAGATCGATGATAATTTTGAGGCGCTGGAAAAAAAGACAAAATCATGACGTAATTGCCTCGCATTGACCATAGAGCACGTATTTTATTTTGCAAGACTGACGTACAGATCTCTCGCTTTAAAAAGAAAATAAATAATGAAAAAAAAAAATAAAATAACGAGATAATCGTAGACCAAGGGAGCTCGAGTGTTCAACTACGAATTATTATACATTTCTGAGATTGCTAAATTAAGGCAGTTTTAAGTATGATTGTGGAATGAATGAATGTACAAAAGAGAAATAAACATCCCGAGACTTTATCGTATGCAAGATATTTTTTAAAGCAACTTCCAATCATCTACTAAACATTAAAATTCCATTTTTTTTGAAAAAATCTTTATTATCTCCTCGCTATATACACATAATTGTAAAATTATATTCCTCCAGAAATAAAAATTCGCAAAGAAAACAGATTAAAATGAATAAAATTTTGTTAAGAAACTTCCATGATGTTTACAATTCTTTTAATTGCTGCGAAAAGAAATTCGTTCTAAAATTTTCACCTAAATTTTCGAATGATCATTACGACCATCCTATTTTTTTGCCATTTATTTTCGACAATTTGTCACGTGATAATTTATCGAAAAATAAAAGACCTGCAGCTCTTTCGACGCTTTCCGGCGGTACCTGTTGCACGTAAATGGATAATTAATCTTAATCATGATCGTATCAAATTTTTCGTTACTTAATTTAAAAAACATATATTTAATTTATGATTTTGTTTATTTTACCTGAAAACTCGTGAGCGGCGTTTCGTCAGATATTTTTGTATTTGGCATGACAAAAGCTTCCATTTCTAATTTTCCATCCTGAGTCTCCCCTACCACCACTTTATAAAAGTGAGTCGGAACAGCAACATGATTTGATCCGATAACTTCATAACGAACATATTTCTTCCCATCAGCTTCTTTCCTGAATGACAAATTCATTTTTTTTTAATACTGACTTGGAAATTTGTTTTCTTTACTATAAGAAATAATTACTTTGGTAAATAAAGCGGGCCTGTGCAGACATAAACATTCTGATATACATTTGTCAATTTTCTAACATATTGTTCCAATCTGTTCCAAGAATCTCTGTTGAAACCTTGGCCGACCTGGGGTGCCATATTAGATAAATAAAATGTTTGCTGCAAATGAGTCATACACGTTTTGTGATTTCCTGCAGGTGCCATATGACCTCGATCGTATCCGCTTCCTTTATAGTCAGAGTTATCCGATCTATCAAACATCATAACAGTTATGATCCAAGTCTTCTTTTTCTCAATATTTTCTTACCCTAGAATTTTCTGAATGTTCCATAAGGCTCACCGGAAGAAAGGATGGATACTCTCGTCTGGCTTAAATTGACAGTTTGATCTGTCAAGTTTTTCGTGAGCTGTTAATCTATCTTTACTTAGATGCTCGAAAACCCAATGAGCAACTCTGTTTCGTCTGTCGTACGACAGGACAAAATCATCGAACGACCTAACGTTGTCGAGTCCAGGAAATCCAAATTTCATTATCTAATAAAAGAAAATTTCTTCATAGAAAAAATAAATTCATCACTTAAAAATTATTTTTGATGACTGAAATCTTGTATAACCTTAAAGTATGAAACTAAAAATAACAAAAAGCATTACTTAATTTTGCAATACTGACCTCCGAGACTCGAGAAGCCTTCGTAGACAAATTCGAGCCCATGTCAACCTGATTTTCAGGGATTATCGGTGAGGCAGCCGAAACTGTGCCAAATATTGGCAAGCCAGGTAAATTTGGAATTTTTAGGTTATCTCTGTCGTCGATTTTCGAATGTTGATAACGTTCATGTTTTCTACCGATGTACCATCCACCCAGCCCAACACTAGACAATGTTGTTAATTGTGCTGCAAGTTTTACGGAAGACTTCATTATTGAGTTATATTTTTTTCACTTGTACTACTTATCAAACGGAGCTCGTAGCTCGTCTGCTTGGCCCTCCGTATGGTTTTCGGTACTGACGTCATAACCACGAAACCACGTGCATTAAAGATAAATGGAGGGGGATTTAACAATTTTTGCACTCAAAGTTCACGAATATTTTAATTTATTCTCAGAGTTTTATATTAAAAATTATTTTTGTTTTGTTTGTTTTTTCATTTTCTAATGATTAATTGTACAATTTTTCAATTTCAATGATGTCCTTATATCGTCATGGAAGAAAATTTATTCAAAATTCCCGCTTACGCTCGTACGTCAAAAAAATTTCAGTATTCATCTGTGCGCATGACAAAATTCCGTAATCCAAACACTTTCCAAATTGTGGATAGAAAATTTTTCATGTTTGTAGCAGTCCTGTGACTTTACTTTCTTAAACCTGGAAAAGCCTTAGCACATCCATCAAAATGGTAAGAAAATATGTACAACTAAAAAATTACATAAATTATAAAATTAAAAAATCTTACATGTTTGGAGTAAAGAAGTAAATAATAAGGTTAGAGTTTTTGACAATGACAATGACATTTCATTTTCAGTTTGGGTTTAATATGTTCCCGGATATTCCGAGGCGTTTCAACACACAGTACAAATGTTTTTCCGTGTCAATGTTACCTGGAAATGATAGACAAGATGTCGAGCGTGGAGGAAAAAGTATAAAATCCAATTTTTTTCCTCCTAACCTAACTGCTAAAATTTTCTTTGTTTTCATTGCCATTACTATTCTTTGTTATCATTATTAATTCCACAGTTATCATGCCTCCCTCCGCTCTGGAACAACTCACGAGACTGAACATCGTTTATCCTATGTTATTCAAGCTCACGAACAAAAAAACAAATCGTGTAACTCACTGCGGAGTTTTAGAGTTTGTTGCTGATGAGGGAAAAGTTTATCTTCCGTACTGGGTACGTTGAAAATTTAATACACATTTTTAATTTAAATTTCATATTTTGCACTAGAATTTTGTCAAATCTTCCATTTTCTATATTCAATATTTTTACTTAAGGTAGTTCTGTAGTTTTTTCGATTTCTTAGGATTTTCTTGAAAATTTGCACAAGCCTTCTTTCATATGACCTACGTACGTGTACCAAATTTCAAGAGGATATTTATTGTTGAAAATCGCAATTTTTAGTTCTCTCTCATAAGAGCTCATGTTAAATATTGCGATTTTCAATCCTTAATATCTTGACTTCTAGATGGTCTAACGTCTCTAAACTAAAACGTCTTGAAGCTTTGCATGTCTCTTTTTAGTACTTCCAAGAAGGTTCCTTTAGTTTTTTAAAAGAATTGTAAGATTCATTTTTTATACGTACGTAGCAGCTGAAGGTCATGTTACATGACCTTGATTTTTGAGTATGTTGCTCTTGAACCAATTTGCAACAACTTTCCCTAATAAACATAAGTTCAAAAACCGCATGCTACAGAGATAAACCATGACAAAATTCATTGATTTGGGGGCATCTATAGAACTACCTTAAAAAAATAATTTTTTTATTTACAGATGATGCACAACCTTCTACTGGGTGAAGGTGAACTCTTGAATATCGAGAGTGTTTCCCTGCCAATTGCCACTTTTTCGAGATTCCAGCCACAATCCGAGGATTTCTTGGACATCACAAATCCCAAAGCAGTTCTTGAAAATGGTTTGAGAAGCTTTGCGTGTCTAACGACCGGTGATATTATTGCAATTAGATATAATCAGAGAATATATGAAATGTGCGTGTTGGAGACACAACCTGGACCAGCGGTTACTATTATTGAGTGCGATATGAATGTCGAATTTGCTCCGCCGGTCGGTTACAAGGAACCTGAAAGGGAGAATAAGAAAGATGAAGGGGCTATTGATCCAGCCGACATGATGCCAGATCCTACAGGATTTGTCGCTTTCAAGGGACAGGGAAATCGCCTCGATGGCAAAAAACGAAAAGATTCTCCCCAGCTGGAGACTCAACTACCGAAACCGGTGTACGTACGAGGAATTCCGGATTACGACTATAAAATAGGAACTCTTAGATTTCTACGTAACATGAAGCCCGTCAACAACAAAGAGGTATGAAATTTTTTAATTTAAATAATATTTTTTCTTATATTTGGAAAGTTTGAATATTTAATTTATTCTTATATTATTTTATTCTCCAGGTCAAAGACTCTGACGAATTCAAGGCTTTCACAGGAGAAGGGTTTTCTCTACAAAAATCTCGAAAATAAAGAAATTGTATCCTCGTTTTTAGATTCTGAACTGATTAAAATTAAGTGAGTGGATTGATACGATGAAAAAGTTTTGTGAAAAGATCGATTTTGATCGACCGAATAATTACGATTCATGAATTACTGTTATTTTGTGTAACATGTTTTTGTATCATCGCTGGATAAAGCGTGCTTGAGCACGTGACTACGAAATATCAGGAAAAAATGAAAAACGCACAAATTACAAATTACAGACGTATATTAATTTACACATATTTTTTTTCACACGTACTGATACAAAAAAAGCCTTAGGTGACTAATGTAGTAACCAAATTATAAATCTAGTGGTATTGCTAATACCGTTAGAAGTCAGTGAGCGTTGGGAACATTCACGTGGTATGAAATTATCACAATCGTTGCATTTTATTTGTTGCGTCGGTTATTTGGGAAGATTAATCGACGAGTGGTCCCCAGAAGTGCTTGCTGGGCCTGGAGTGGTCCTCGGTGAGGAAAAAGTCACGTCCAAGTTTCACGAATTCGTGAAGATGGATTTTCCCATCTTCATTCGTGTCAATGAAAGTGAATGAAACGACGGCATCCTAAGAGCAAAAAATTGACTGTTAAAAGGGTTATATACAACATTTACGATATCGCATAAACAAATGTGGAATATATGGAACACTTAGGAAATTTAAAATTAGTAAAAGTGATGAAATTTGATAAAAATTTTGTCGGATATCGAGTAATTAAGTACTATTTTTTTCATAATTTTAATCTATATCATTTTTGAGTAGTTGAATAAAAAAAAAAATTTTCTCATTGAATTATTCAATAAACTTGAAGACGAAAATTTTGAAGGAATACTATTCTCATATTTTCCGTAGAAAATTCTTTGCAAATTTCATTCAATTTTTATTTATCGTTATTTATTTTTAATTGAAAACTTACGTCGTTCGAAAGTCCAAGACACTGGAAAAAGAGTTTGAATTCTTCAACGGATATTGCACCGCTTCGATCCTTGTCCACTGCCTGTAACAAATCGAAAAAAAAGATGAAAAATAAGGTATAATTCGATTTACCTGTTTATCGATGTCTGATAAATATTTCTATACCTTGAAAAGGAAAGGCAAGAAATGATGGCATTTTCTTTTCAGCGAAGGGTCGTTGAGGACGTGATGCATTTCTTCGAGATACTGCTCAACACCTACGAGATTGTAAGGACTGATCTCGCCCCATTGTTCGACCCACATGTCCTGGAGAAAAAAATGAAATTTGATTTTTCATTGCGTTACAGAAATCGTAAGTACATTTATTAAAAATTGTGATTTTATTATTAAACTAAATTTATGTTTTTTATTATAACTTATATTATTTTATTGAATAATTATTTAATGAAATTTTCAAAAAGTAATGTAAATAAATATTCAAAAACTTGAATATAAAATATCAAACATTTTAATTAAAAATGTTCCAAAATAATCGTAAAATAAAAATGAGTTGCGACACTTACACTGAGTACTTTGATGAATTCTTTTTTCGATTCTGGACAGAGGTGACCAAGTTCGGCGAACCTTTCACCCAAGAGCATGAAATCTTCGTAGCTTATAACGCCGTCCTTGTTAACATCCAAGTGGCTGTGAAGCGTACGCATTTTCCTTCTCCAGAAAGCGGACTGGCCCTGAAAAAAACATGAAAAAATATTCATCAGGAAGGAATCAAAACCGGAAGAAAGAAGGCCAGCTGTTTTTTGATTAGATTAAATATTTCGTTATGTCATAAATCCCACGAAAAATTTCGTCACAAAGAAACTTCTCACAAAATATTAATTTAGAAAAAAATACTGAAATTAGCAACAAATCCATTCGCCTTTTGATTTAATTAAATACTTCATTACATCAACAATTTCACGGAAAATATTAATCATGAAAAAATTATCGAAATTAATTAAATTAAGAAGATAAACGAGTAGTTTCTTTTTTATTCGATTAAATATTTTATTGCATAAAAAACCTCTTAAAAAATGTTCATCAGGAAGAATTCGAAGTAGGAAGAGGAAAGGCCAGCTGCTTTTCGATTCGACTAAATATTTCATTGCGTTAAAAATCTCTCGAAAAAATGTTTAAAAGTGCAAGTGGTATTTATAGCTCGATTCGACTCTACTGTTCTGTCTAGCGTCATAAAATCAAATGCTTATTTTGCATAGCATTATGGCTACAAAAATTGACGTATACGTTTAAGAGCAGACGATTACGTTGAAGAGCATAAGTACTGGAATTGAATTTAGGTGAAGGCTGATAAACACGCTTGCGATTGGCGATAACCTCTGCCAACGACGATACATATTTATACACGATGCAGGCAGTAGGCTCGTTTGTTGCTCGGTTTTTATTGTCTTTTTTACCCTTCAACAAAATTACGTGAAATTCACTTTTTTACAATTTCAAACGACTCGAAGAAAATTTGCAACGAGTTAATGAATTCAAATTAAAATATTTACGAGTAATGAGATTTATTTTCGAAAATTAGCATTCTCTGCTGTTTTATTGTATTTTTTAGTGGGGTGCGAATTCGAGAAAATGGACTAAATAAAATTATAAAAATTAACAATCTTGATTCAATTTGTATATTTTATAAATTATTAAATTTGCTATCACAATCGAAAGTTCTTTCGTCAGTGAATCTATTATCATTGTTTTTTTCCGAAAGATGATTTATCATAAAAGAAAAATTAGTGTTCTGTATTATTACATTTTTATGGTCTTTTTCAAGGAGATTGAGAATTCGCGATATAATGGACTCAATAAAATTATAAAAATTAATAGAGGCTCCGTTCACTGATTTTCATAAATCATTATAGTCACATACACGAAGCTCTCTCATTAATACATTTTTTTTTCAAACGATAATTAACAGAAAATAAAAATTATAGTACCCTATTATTATTATCATCATTATCATAGTATTGTTAAATAGTTTTTGGAGAAAAAAAACTAACTAACTAACTAGTATTATTAAATTTTTTTTAGTCTTCTCTTAGGCGAGTGCAACGTTGAGAAAATGTACTCAATCGATACTCTTAATTTTCATCATTTTATTAACAAATTTGAATAAAACACTGTGCTTATTATTCCAAATAAAAAAGTTGTCTTGATCTATTTATTCTTATTGTAATTTTTTAAGACTGACAATTCGAATTCATCGACTCCAAAGAATTTAGTAACAAATGATTGTCTCGGCTCAAGGTTTTTTCGTTGTTTATTGTTGTTATCGGTGGATTATTATTATCATTTCTTTGTATAATCATTTTCATAAGTTCGCATCGATACTTCGAGCCAAGGACGATCTCCCGTTACGCGGTATCCTTTCACATTTTCATTCGTGAGTTTCTCACATTAACTCTGCATTTCTTGATCTTCTTAAATTTGTCGCGTCACTTTTATTATCGTAGAACCGAAAAACATTTTTTTTATCATCTTTCGGGCGAGATGTAAATATTTGCCTGGACTCTGCCTCGCACGAGCCACGAAAAAATATTTTCAAACTTAATTACCGACGCTTTAGTGTTTGCAAGTGATTTTGTTTCTACTATTAATGGGAGGAAAACGAATGTATTAACGTACCTTGAAAAATACCGGAAATAAAATGAAACCTAAAACATTTTTAGAAGGCCCTTCAAAATGTTGAGCAATTTTATTCTATTATTGAGCTTTGAACTGAATACATTATCGCAATACCTTGAAAATGCAGGAAATATATAAACTGAATTTAAATTGAATTAATTATGCATTATAATATATTTGCCATAGAATTGGAATTATGACGAAAGTAAATAATTTGTACAAAATATTTATAAAAGTGTACTTTTGGCTGCTTAAAATGTTTGAAATCAAGAAATTTTATTTTTTTGAATTTTGGTGATTAAATTGAATACATTATAGTAGTATGTACGTTGAAAAATGCAGGGAATAAACATTTTCGGCATTAAATTCAAATTATCAAATAAATGTACCATTAAAAGTGTATTTTTGGAAGTTTAATTTAAATTTGATCTTACAAAATTTTATTTTCTTATTTTGGAGTTTAAATTCAATACATTATCATAGTACCTTGACAAAATTTTAAAAAATACAAGAAATTGTAATTTTTGGGTATCCGATTGATATGATGAGGAAAATATTGGACGCTTGTGAGGTTGAATTCATGGGTCATGCATTGTATACTAAACCGATAGTAAAAAAATTCTGTATGGGTAAAAAAAAGTCCAAGCTGGTGTAACTACATTCTAATGTCCCTCGTTCACTTTTTCCTCCTCTTATCGTAAAGAGATTATAATGAAATAAAGCAGATCATAAAAATAGAACGTATGATAAGTAAAAAAATATTTAATCTTGCATATAATTATAAAAAAATAAGAAACTGATTTACCTTCATTGGAATATTTTTTAATAATTTTTTTATTCATTCAAAAGTTTTAGTTTACACATTTAAAACAAATAATTAAATGAAAAATAAATAATAAATAAAAACAAAAAATTTATACATATAACGGAACATTTTTTTAATTAAAATTGGCTAACTACGTCAAATACTCAGTGATGAACACCAAATTGTTAAATCATAAATGACTACGTGACTGATTTGATATTCTTCGGAGTCTCAGCCTTGAATTTATTTTGATTTTTTATTCTCGTATAAAGCCGGAACGTAAAAAAGTAAAAATTGTATCGACGGCGAGATTATTCGCGGAGACATCAAATGTCGCCCAGTGGCGAGACGGAAAATTACGCAAACCCGGTTCAGGAGCCTCTCAACCGGAATCCGAAGGGCTTTTTCTCTCATCTCGAATAAGAAGAAAGAAGCCTGGGACTGGTTTCCTCTTTTGGGCCAACCGAAAAAAGGTGTAAAAAAATTTTTCATGCCAAGGCGATTCACCCAATGTATTTTCGATACGAATTTTACTTCTCCAACTTTGGTAACTTGTGAATCATTTTTTTAAATCTCAACGCAGGAGGAAAAAAAATTAAAATTTAAAAAAAATTAGAGAATAAACAAGAATTAAAAAAATATTCATACTAGGATGAAAAATTCAAGGCTCGAAAAAGAAATCAGATTTGTTAGAAAGAGAGTTCACCCAATGTATTTTCGATACGAATTTTACTTCTCCAACTTTGGTAACTCATGAATCATTTTTTCAAATCTCGACGCACGAGGAAAAAGAGAATTAATGTGAAAAAAATTAGAGAATAAACAAGAATTTAAAAAAAAATCATACTCGGATGAAAAATTCAAGGCTCGAAAAAGGAATCAGATTTGTTAGAAAGAGAGTGGATGGCCTTGAAATTGTGTCGAGACAAAGGTGTCTATCCGGTCACGAAAAAAGTTGGCGTTTCGGGCCTTCTTTGTTTTGTCATCGGCGATTGAATTCATCTCACCAATTACGAGATCTGAATGAAAATTTATTTTGTTACAGTGTAGCTGTAAAATTCGAATGATTTTTCTCTCGTTTGCTTTACAAGCTCCGAGACGATCCCGCATTTCGTATGCTCCGCCAAGCACATCCACCTGAGTTTCATCGCTACAGAATTTCAATACTCATTCCTCGCCATCCTGAATCGATTTTCAGGAACAATGCTTCCTACGCATTCCCATATAAAATGAAAGCAGTCTTCTTCTTATTTAAGCTCGCGGATGTTGCATTCAAATATGTAAATACATTTAAATTAAGAAATGCATTTACTAAATGATCCCGTTTTTTTTCTTTATCGATTCAAAATTTTATTTTATATGTATTTAATGTTATAAACTTTTTTCACTTTCGCTTTAAGAATTTTTTTTCAACAATTGATGTGAAAATTAATAAAATGTTTAGTCTTTCTTTTTATTTCCCCAAAATATACTTTCCTCAATTTTCTCCTTACGATGTCTTTGTTGACATTTTTATCGTAAACGTAGCACCAAAGTCATTATAAAACAAATAAAAATTTAAGGTAAAAAATTTACCGGAAAGCTGGTGGCACTTTTTCCCTGTGATTCACTTTAAATCCCAATCTTTTTTCAATTTTTAAAATTATTAATTTTTTTTATTGAATTGGAAATATTTTTTATCTAAAAATAATGTCGTCTATCTATTGCACTTAGTACATATCTTTGTCCTGAATATATTTTATCTAAACATCTTTATCTCTTTCGTAATTTGTTCACTTCAATGTTTTTGTGTAAGTTTTTATCTCTCTTGTTTTTCTTCATATTCTATAAATTGATAAATCTATTTATTTCTATTTTTACTCTCGATTCGTTCTTTATTTATACTCTTATCTATTAGATAAATCTATTTTCTAATTTGTTCTTTGGATAAACAACATTGTTCGTAAGAAGTGTAGAAGGGGCAGGATCTTGGAAGGGGAAGTGTGAACGTGTCCACAGGCATTGGGACGATACTCACTCTGTCCTGTTCCCCGTCGGAATCGCTATCGCTGTCGCTGTCACTATCTTCCTCCACGGATGCAGAGGCCATCGTGTGATGAGCGTTTCTCTTGCTCGACATCGTCCTCGTCAACTGCGTAAACTTTAACCGAAAAATATTCATTACAAAAATTATCAAATTTTATAACTTTAAAAAAATTAACTACATAAAATAAAGGATATTAATATTTCTCAATACATAAATAGGTAAAAGTAAAAACCCAACAAGAATTATTTTTCATTACAAGCTTTACAAATTATTATTTTTTTCTTCAACAATTTTTTACTTGAAATTTAATTCTTGTACTTTAAAAATACAAACAGAAGAATTTTGAAACGTTTATTATCTAATAGTGCAACACTAGAAATTTATACGTCGTAACGTTCTGTATAAAATTGACCCCATGTAAAAATTACTTAATTCTTGTAAAAATTGGATATTAGTCAGATAGACATAAAAAAAATTCATGATTGTACTCTAAATATTGTATGTGTACCAAGAAATATTTTGCCAAATTCGAATAGCAAGATCTAAAAAAGTTAACGAGTTATTTGCAATTGTAAACAAAAATCTCAAAAAATAGTTCTTTCAGCGCCCGTATGTTTTCTTCAACTCTCGATTTATCACAGTTGCGTCGAAAGGTGCGGCTAATAAGCTCGAAGCGCTGGAGATTGTGGAAGAGCATGAAAAGACTAGCGAAGCAAGGTTCACTGAGGTTCGTTAACCCGGCGTGCCGGTTTTATAAAACGCAAGTTGCATTTCTCGCAGACCGATCACCGTTCTAGAAACTCGGTTTACGCTCCAGCTGTGACATAAAGTCTTACGAGACGCTTGCCAATGGCGACTTAAACATTCGAAATGCACTTTGTCCAGACTGGAGAATTTTTTGGCCCGATCGCCAATTTCTTCTGCGCAGTTTCAAGAATTTACATTTATTTCTTTTTTTTTTAACAACTGTTTTTTTCAGAGTTATTATTATTGTACGATATTATTGTATGAATTATAAGAGGATTGTGAAATTCTTTTTCCGCTGTTTTGATTTCACCGATAACTCGTATCTTTGTTTTTCTTTTTATCGGACATGAGTCAATGAGTAAACTGCAGGTGCGAGAAGAAAACAGGTTCGCTTCTTGTTAATTTAACTCCAAAATCATCATCGGAGAAAGTTTTTGTACAGGGAGTTTTATAAGCGACGTTCTATTTTCCAGAAAAATCGGAATTCGTTATTTTGTATCGAACAGTAATTTACAATTTATTATGGCTAACGAGCCATACGTTTCTTTTAACGACCAAACGTTTTCAGCAATGTTTCGTAACTATTGGAAAAAAGCGATTTATTTATTTTCACGATTTTATTGAAGTTGAGATTTTTATGAAATTGATAAAAAAATTTAAAAAAGGGTTTTAAAAATTCTATTTGCGAATTTTAAACATTTTTTATACAGTTTTGTTGGATTGTTGAGTTATCCGGTACACGGTTACGTCGTGAAGAAATTGCGCCGTGTATTTCTTCAAACGAACCATAATTAGTGAAGACGTGGAAAAACAACTAATTTTTCTTTCTTGCTTTTACTGACAGAATTTACGTTTTTATGATAGTAATAAAACTCAATCTACTTGCGAATTTTTAAAGACACTTTTTTATAGAGTGCGAATAAAATTTTTGAGCCATCCGGTAGACGGTTTCATCGCGACGAAGTTGCGCGTGCGCTTTATTTACAAACAAACCAGATGTGCCACACATGCGCCGCTACGACGCCTGGAACGCGATTGGTCGCGACGCAACGCGAATGCGAGAGATAGCAAAACGCGGTTTACCCTTTGTTCAAAACAATGAACTCGACGAAAGATCCAGATTTTTATTTTCACTTGAATTCGTCTTCTCTTTCATTTTATTCGACTTTGACATTGACGAGCGTTGACAGAATGCAAATCACTTTTGGTACAGTCAAAAATCTCACGTACGCAATGTACACACGTTTAAATTCTCAAACGTGAATAATCAATGGATTGTGAATAATTCACTGACTTTGGGACCGGGCATTGCATTATCAAAAAAAAAGAAAAATAAACAGACAGGTCAGATGGGCCGCGTTATTTTAATATGCAAATTAATGCCTAAATATATTCGGATGTCCATCTCCAACCGAAATGTCTTCAATTGTATTTTCATTTATTCTAATCCCAGACAAATGTTTTTAATCCGATTTTTTATTGACGTATTTTTTAACGAAAAAAAAAATTTATTTTGGAAAAAATGTTTGTAATCGTTAAGTTCTGTGAGCTTCATAAAGAACGATTTTTATTAAAGCAAAATTTTTTAATTCTTGTCAAGTTTCGTCACTTTCCCTTTATTTTTATTCTTTATATAACAAGAAAAAATATTTGAGTGCAGTAAAGAGTCTTGTCAATTTCATAAAGAATAATTTTATTTCATGAAAAAAAAATTGTGCATTCGTCATAGTGATTACGAAGCCAAAGAAATACTTTTTACGTTCTTCCTCGACGAAGGGACGCCGCGATCATCTTTCCACTGCGTAGTAACGGAGGACAAAGGGACGTTTCAAAAACATTGGCATGAAATTTTTCATCGTCAAAAAACAATGGACGCCTGGACGCATTTTTCAGGAATAAAAAGTTCTCGGAGAAATATTGGAACGCGTATCAAGAATTTCTTCTCGACTGGAATCTAAAAAAAAGAGTACTAAACCGGTCTTACCTGATAGTTCTGGACCGGCTTAGCGAAACTCTTCTCTGATATTCCAGAAGTTGCGTTTCCAATCGCAGCGGCGATCCTCGCCTCGAAAACACCTTTTGATATGACCGAGCGTAGCCCGGCGCGAAGTAACATAGTCGCCATAATGAAATATCTTCAATTCACGATATTCTCAATAAAAAAATTCTTTCGTTCAACCGTTGAACGAATCTCGGTGGTGAAAAACACTGTTGCTTCCAATGGAACATTCATTCGTTTACTAAACTGTAAACAAGTCGGTGAGGCCCTTTTTGTAAGGACGCTAAATCCCCACCCCGCGAGCGAGCGTTGCGCGCATGCGCGGCTCGACTCTCACCCCCTTTTTGTATTTCTCGCTCTTTCTTTTCCACGCACGCAACACGTTGAAAGAAATCTTGTCGTCTCCCGTTGTCTCTCAACGATATGAAATAACATAGGCGTAAAAACTCATACATGTTCAGTCATAAATAACAGAGTAAATAAAAAAATGTTGCCTTGAAACAAACTCTAGTTGACAATACCTAGTTTCGTATTATTCTCGAAAAAAAGAAAAATTAAAAACTTGAAACTCACTCACGCAGAGGGACATGAATTTCTTGACCTAAAAATTCTTTATCTTGAAAATTATGCACTCTAATTACAGTTCATTCATCGGAAGAAATTACATTTTAAAAAAATCGTAATTGACGCCATTGCCGGTGATTATCTTCATTCGTTCTTTCTCTTCATTCTCTTCCCAGACATCAAAATGCATTCAGACCTTCACGCAGACGATAAGTCGATGATATTCTTCCTATAAAAACAAATAATATGAATAACAATTGTTGCCTACGTGACAAATGCTTATCGTAGAACGGTTAATTGACGTCAGGCCCCTATGCTTTATGGCAAAACATTTCGCGCTAAGGATTCAGGTCGGGTATACGACGCACATCGCTTTCGATGATTCTCTCGCGGCTCTACGTGACTACGGGCACTGCCGGCATGGTATGAGCCTGACGAGCGGACCGTAACGGGCAAACATCGTGCGCGGTGTAAACAACTCCGGACTCCGATCCGGCGTATGTAATTGTAAATGCGTTTACCGATATGAAGAAAAATACATTCCGGAAATATGGAAAAAACAATTCCAGGGTGTAAAAATAGAATCTAAAAATACATTCTAAGCGTTCTGTTTTTGAAACGGAGAAATAATAAATATCGATCGTGTGGTAAATAACTTTTACTTAGCTTATTTACAATAAAGTCCCGTACACCTTGAAAGTACGAGTGATTGAGATACATGTTATGTAATGTAAATAAATCGCAAGACCCGCATCAGGTGCTGCAAAATTTCCATAGCTGTGTATACAGATCGCACCCAATGTGCATTACGCAGGGCACGTGAATAAAAAAAGTAACAATGATGAGATTTCGATGCAGCAACGCAGTGGCTCTAACTTTTTTTGTACTCGATCCTCTCAACCTTGACCTCATCTCCGACTAATTGATAAACATAAGTTACGACTGTGGAGCTCTGGATATCCATTAAAACGAAGGATGGTATGACGGAGCTGTCAAAAAAAAATCCAAATTACGATTTTGTTTGATATTCTAAAGATTCATAGTTTAATGATAATAATTTTTTCTACTTCAAACTTACGTATCAAGAGGGTTGTAAGCACCCGTTGCTGAACCTGGATTGATGTAAAATTTGTTCTCATGCTCGTAAGCCTCGAATTTGTGAGTATGGCCGGAGATCAATATGTCAACGTCCAGCTGCCGTTGAATGAGAGCCAAAGATTCTGGATCTCCCCAGGGAACGACTTGATGACCGTGCGACAGGCCAATTCTGAATTGGCCAACAGTTACGACTTTTTGTTCGGGGTAATTTAGATTCTGAAGCAAATTATTTATGTTATTTCATAAAATACATAAAATCTCGATGAATGTTTTTAAAATATTGACAACTCACTTCGTCAAAATCTCCTCTGACAACATGTACATCACTCGCCAATGTTTTCAAGTAATCATAAGATTCTTTGGTACACAGATTGCCAGTACAAAGAATATGCTGTATTCTTCCTGGCACCAGGAGTTTCTTAAATTTGCTAGGTAGGGAACTACATCTATGAGGAATGTGTAAATCTCCCAGAACTAGAACAAGCTGAGGATAAACAAAAGAAAAAATTCTAATTACACATCGATTGAAGCAAGATTTATGAATTTTGCATTAATATTAATTAGAAGTGCATATAATAATTAATATTTCGAATTGACATCGATAAAAAAAACATGTAAACAAAATGTTCATTAATTCTTCGTAATGTTTATATTTTGAGGTTAAATTTCGTCAATTATTCGCAAGAATTATCAACTCACTGCTGGAAAAACACATAACAACTCACCATGATGAAGTAATTTGTTATATATTGCTATTAACAAGCATTAATACAAAATTTACGAATCTTTGTTTTGTCCGGGGCGTATAATGAAATTATCAAAATACGTGAAGTGTCAAAAGCTAACCGGAAGTAGATATGACAGTCTCGCCAAACTTTCCCATCTCAAGTGATACGTCATTTCCGTTATTTTCATGACTATTGGACCAATCGAATGATTTTATTTTGGATCTAAGGGAAAATTCGTGCTGCTTCCAATTTCGAACTTTTTTTCGTCAGAACGCGGGAATTGTTATGAATTCCCGGCTCGGCTTTTCGTTTCACTTTTTTTCTGAGTTATTGAATCTGTTACAAAAATATTTACCACTCGGAGAAAGAATCCCAATTACAATCATTGTTAACGATGAAATGTACGGTACCGGGAGTCAATTGCAAAAGTTAGTAACAATTACGTGTCCAATTTTAGGTTATACTATTGTTTATGCGCAGATGTTTATTGATAAAGAACGAATTAATATTTTTAGTTTTGGGAAGAGCAATTCATGCTCTTGGGAAAATAAGCGAGGAAATGTACGTCGAGCCACGAGAAAAATCACTGTCATTCAGAGCTGTCAGTCCTTCGAGTTCAGCATTCTGTGACTTTACATTCAAAGACATTTATTTTTCGCACTATAGTTTTGGAGACTTGGAAGAGGAAGATACTCTTAAATGCAAAATTTCAATGAGAGTACGTAGACCTATATTTACCTTTTCCATATTTTAAAAACAAACAGCTAAATATTTTTTTTTTCAGAGCGCACTTACAGTTTTCAAATCAATGCCAGTAATCGAAAAATCAGTTGAAAATTGTCACATCAGATTGGAACCAAATGCTGATCATCTTATATTCATATTAAAATTCAAAAATAGCATCGTCAAAACTTTTTTTCTTCCCATCATAGACTGCGAACAATTAAGTGTAAGTATTTATTTATTTTATTATTTGGCGTCAAGACACTACAGTGTCTTTAGATAAGAAATAATACTTTAAAATATCATAAACACACTTTTATTTTGACTTATAATATTTTTTCAACTTTTTAGGGACCATTAACAAAAGACAATTTACCGAACAAGCTGTCAGCAAAATCAAGAGTTCTCACTGATGTTGTACAAAATTTTCAACAAAATCTTGTCGAGATAACGTTAGAAGTGACACCTCAAAAACTGCTAATGAGAAATTATGTGGATAATAATTCTAGTAAGTTGAATATTCAAACCCAAACATGATTAAATTGCGATGGACTATTGGTAAATTTTCTTTCAGCCGTTGCTAATTCTACAAGGACACAACTAGCAGTAACAATTGGCGAATTCGATGAGTACAAAATCAACATGGATTCGCAGATAACATTCTGTTTAAAAGAATTCAAAGCAATACTCGGTTTTGCAGAAGTCGTATCGCTACCTGTAAACATTTATTTTGAAACAATGGGAAAGTAAGTTCCAGCAAAAGATTATTTGCACTTGAGGCTGATTAGAAATGACATAAATTCATTTTATATTTAATTTTTTTAGGCCGGTTTTTTTCGATCTGACGCATTCATCTTTCGAAGCCAGTCTCGTCCTGTCAACTTTGAATCCTGATAGCGACGAAATTTCTACGTCCATGAGAAACGCCGAGTTGAAACAATCGATGCGCAAACGAGTCGCGCCGAAAAAGACACCGAGGCAAGCTGCGAAGCAAACGAGGAAAAAGCCGACGAATAAATCGACTGTATCGAGAAAATCAACAAGTTCCAATACATCGATCTTGCCAAACAGAACTGATCCGAACATCTCAAGAGTAAATAATAACGAGCCTGATATTTCGGCTACGCAACGAGAAATCGGAAGACACAGTAATGCGATTTCTGTGGATCGCCATACTTCGATTTCCCAAAGTCGCAGTCCGATCGTATCGAGCTTGGATTCCATGAGCAACAGAACGGGCGAGCCATCGATATTTTCACCAGCTTGGAAAGAAAGGAACTCGAGAAATTCTGACACTGGAAATTCGAACGAGGCGATGGACGTCGATGAAGTTCCTGGATCGCCTCCAGCGGCGAAAAAAGCGAAGATGATTTTCAGAAGATGTTTCGAGGCGACGTTCGATCCTAGCAAGTTGTCAGGCCAGAATTCGATATTAGCAGAGGATTCCGACGAAGAAAAATAAATCATGTTGTTCCAGACCTCTATAAAATTTTATCCTAAGAATAAAATATTCTTCCTATAATTAGATATAAACCGAGGCGAGAAAAAGCTTTAAAATGAATTTTTCATGTTACATAAAATGTACATATTTTTCTCTATTTTTTTTATAATAACACAGATATAGAAAGAGTTGATTCTTGTTATTCCTCTTGTGTCCACCACCCGAAAAATTTCCTACGCGAAACGGAATTTCGATCGGTTGTTTTCGCTCGTTTGGTCGATTTCCCGCCAGTCCTCGCGCGACCCGGCAACGGTCAAAATATCGCTCTTCGCGAATAACATTTTATTTGGTGCTTATCATTGCGAAAAAATATTTTTTAACGTTTGTCCTCACGCACCAGTTTTTTTTTTTATGAAACCGATCAAAATTTTTGATAATCGTCTCGCTGTTAGATGAGAGTCCCATTAATTTCGTCATTGTTTACGTTTTGAAAAATTGTTACCCACAATGGCTATAATATTGACGCATTGTTGAAAGAATTGTACGAGATTGGAATTGTACACCACTCGAAAAGTTTCTTACGCGAAACGGAATTTCGATCGGTTATTTTCCGCTCGTTCGGTCGATTTCCCGCCAGTCCTCGCGCGACCCGGCAAGCAACGGTCAAAATATCGCTCTTCGCGAATAACATTTTATTCGGTGCTAATCATTGCGACAAAATATTTTTTAACTTTTGTCCTCACGCACCAGTTTTTTTTTTATGAAACCGATCAAAATTTTTGATAATTGTCTCGCTGTCAGATGAGAGTCCCATTAATTTCGTCATTGTTTACGTTTTGAAAAATTGTTGTTCACAATGGCTAATATTGACGCATTGTTGAAAGAATTGCACGAGACCTTTCTCCAATTGAGGTATCCAAGTTTGGTGCAAGCTTCCTCAGGAGATATCGCGAAAACGATTCTCGCTCGAGAAAATAGGTTATTCCTACTATCCTGGATTTTATCCCTGTTCAAGCCTGAAGAATTTTCCAACAACCACGACGAGGCTAAAATAATAAGATGGTATTCAGATTTGGGTATTTGCGACAATCCTGATATTCTGATGGTAACATTTTGTGAACTTCGAGTTAATAAAAATACAAAAATAATGTAAACAACGCTACCAAATTTTGGATAAAAATAATTTCGAAAATTCACAGGGCAGAGTTCCATTGGCGGAGCAAGTTTCTTTCCTCAGGAATTTATTACAATTTACGAATAATATACAATCTGCGGATGAATCGAAAATTGATTCTGATTCTAACGACCAGTTGGAAGTCTTGGATATTTACCAGGTAATTCTTTTACGGTATAATATTTAATAATAAATTTTTGTATTTTTATATGCAATAATTTGATATTTCAGGAATTCATGGATGAAAATACAAATATTTTGCCTTCAGCTTCTGTGCTAACTAAGGAAATGAGTTACCCTGAGGCGATCCATTATCTTGATCAATGTAGAGAAAGCTTGAATGAAAATGATAGCGTTTCCAATGGAGAATATACAAACGAAGAAAATAATTTACCTGATGAGGTGAGAATTATTGAGAAGTATGTTTTGTAGAGTTAATTGATTTTTAATTTTCATTTTGAATTTATTTTTAGACCCTTGATACAACTGCTAATTCAGCGTGTACAGAGTTAAGCAGGAAGGAAAGTGTTGACAAGTTTCTGGAAGGATTTCAAGATATTTCATCTTGGCCAAAAACTGAAGACTCGGATAAGTCAGTTTCTAATAAAGCAATGGATGATGCTATAGATCAACTCTGTGCTAATCTAGATACTCTGAAACAGGTCTGCTACAAAAATGTTGACTCAACTTTAAAATAGAATTTTTGAAAAATTATTTTCTTTTCATTAATCGGACATTCCAATCTAAAGATGAATTTTTGAGATATAATTTTCTTTTTATTTATCAGACATTCTAATCTACAGATGAATTTTTGAGACATAATTTTCTTTTTATTTATCAGACATTCCAATCTAAGGATGAAATATCTAATTCAGTGATAATGAAGCCTTTGGAAGTCCGCGAAATGCCTTTGGATGCACAAATTGAGGATATTGTTGTAGCCATTGAGGAGCTGAAAGGCTTAGAAAATATGGATTAAAGAGATTTATTGTCACAAAAAAATGAATAAAAACATTTTTATACCTTTTTAACTACTGCGTTCATTCATTCCTTTTAGACGTGAAATTTATTTAGAAAAATAGAAAATGACAAATCAAAACCACGTAATCGCAAAGTTCAAGTATCTCGACACTGCACTGAGAAAAATGAACATTAAATTTACTATACAGAAGTAAAAATGTTAGGAATTCAAAGAAATTTGACAATAATTTTCTTTTCATCAAAGAAGTAAATACTAATTGTTTTAAAGAATTTTTACAAATAGAATGTACAGATATATATGTAGCAATATCATTTTCTAATTCAATTTCTTGTAAAATACGATAAATCAAATTAAATGAAAAAAATTATATCTACATATTTATTGTTGAAGAATATTTTCCATGAATTTTATCTCATTCTCGTAATTTTCTTTTATTACCGATTTAACTTGAAACTTAAAACTTAGATCGTTTTTTGCATAAGGCAAACAGGGAATCTTGATTTTTAATTCTTGAAATTTACTCGTTTTCTCGTGTTTCAAATCAGGTTACATTCAATTTATTTTTTGAAGAGAAAAATGTTGTAGACACGTTTATCTAGAAAATACTAATTACCAAGAAAGTTTGATAATTTTGAAAGTATCATTAATTATAAACAGAATACTTACAATAAACAAATCTTTGCAGTTTCTTAAAAATTCGCTCTACTGCTTCAATTTATACTTGATTTCATATAAAAAAGTGTGGTCGATATAAATGGGTTATTTAGGAATTTTGAATTGAGTTAAATACTCCGTTGTTTCAGTACGAAATAGATGTATTTTTCGTAATCACATGTGAAAATACATGTTCACAGACTTAAGACCTAGGGCGTTCCTTCTTTTCTTTGTAAAGAGCGAGCAACGAAACGTTGGCGACTTTGACGACCTTAAAACGTACTCCGGGAATATCACCAACAGCGTGACCTTTACGACCGAATCCTGCAACCAGAACTTCGTCGTTTTCTTCGATGTTGTTTAGACAACCGTCACGAGGTACGAACGCGGTGATTTTCTTTCCATTCTTGATCAGTTGTACCCTGACGCACTTTCGAATGGCAGAGTTCGGCTGTTTGGCCTCAACGCCACTAGAAAAATGAAAAATAAAATTAATGTAGGTTCATAAAATTATTGCTACGTATTGATTAAAATTTACTCTGCTTACACTTTTTCAAGAACAATTCCCTTGGCGTGAGAAGCGCCTCCGAAAGGATTGGCCTTCCACCTGGTTCCGAGATGGGCTTTTTTGTAGTCTTTGTCGTTCCAACGCTGGTCACGTCTGTGGTTGACGTGTTTTCGTGCAGTGCGAAGACCACGAGGCTTACCTGCGGGAATAAACAAAAAAAAAATTTATAACCGTCATACGTCAACGATATCGCAAATACCGAATAATTTAATAAAAAATAAAAATCCCGTGTTCTTGTAATTGCAACATGGATAGAATTAACGTTAAAAGTTTTGATCAAACGAGAAAGCGTCAAAACACTCGAAAAAACCGAAGTCCACGTGCGGCGGTCACTGACTTCAAAATTTCACCGTTTGTAGAAAGAAAAAGGCGAGGCTGTTAATTTTAAGACCGTCGAAATTTCACACAAGTTATACTTTATGATATTTCATTAAAATATGATATTTATATTTCGAGGGGATACAAAAATTTACAATAAATACGAAATTCTTTACGTACCCATCTTGTTCGGTGTACAATTCGACCGGAAGAGGGTTCTACTCCATTAGCGGATACCGACAGTCATTTCGATTGTTCGACAATCGATTTATCTAGTGAATTATAAGCACCAACGTGAAAAAAATAAACCTAGGAATTTACTGTTCAGGGTTTTCCAGAGGGCGCTGATGTTTTAAAAACATTTGTAAATTATTTGAAAAACTTGTTTGCATTGTATTTTTGTTCTAGAAGAATAATTCGTTTTTTAAAATTAAAAAAAATATCCAAAAAATTCGTCAATTCATTTCTTTTGCTGTTGATTAATAAAAACAAAACTTCACGCATTATAAATGGAAAGAATTGCGAGAGAACAATAGAAATATCGTTAGAAAATTGTTCAAACTCATTGGCTGACCCGTTCGGCCTTGAAAGTTCACAACACGAGCTTCCGTTTGGCGCCAAAAGCGCGTTTGATGAAACTCGTTACGAGGTATATTTCGCCGGTCTTTGTTACAATTGCAGGACGCGTGCGAATGGAAAGTTTTGTTTTGCCGCCAGAATCTGCGAGCGTTGAGTCAGAAGTCAGGAAAGAAAAAATTGTTATCCCAGCTACGTATTAAATTTTCGAACAAAAATGAGTCCCAAGGAAAAATTATTCGTCGTTAAACGCGGTAAATATTATTCATTTTATTAAAATTTCCAGCTGATTTATATTCATTATTTTATAACAATTACATCGATTGTGCAAGTTCTTTCGAAGCGTCTCACGATGATTTTGAAAATCATTTTCGTACGAAAAAAGAACGATCGCCTTTAGTATCATACACATTTTATTTTTTTATTTCGTAGATGGACGTAAGCAGGCTATTCATTATGACAAAATCACCTTTAGAATCCAAAACCTGTGCTCCGGCCTGGACATGGATTGGGTCGATCCTGTAATTTTTTAAATTATTATTTTATTCACAAATTTTACATTTTGTGCATAAAAGTATTTATGATTACAATGGAGATTGTCATCATTATTTTTCTTTCAGTCTGCCATCACGCTGAAAGTTATAAATGGTCTGTATCCTGGAGTAACCACCGTCGAGCTCGACAATCTCGCAGCTGAAACGGCAGCGACTATGACAACGAAGCATCCTGATTACGCTAGTCTAGCTGCCAGGATTGCCGTCTCCAATCTCCACAAAGAAACGAAGAAGACGTTCAGCGGTAATTAAAAAACAAACAATAATCAAAACGAAAATAATTATTACCGTATTAAGAGTGTTGATAAATTTTGGATAGACTGATCTCTCATAGGAAATATGAGAGGATTATTGTTTTTCAAAATATTTATTTTTGTGTTTATTGAGCAATTCAACAAAAAAAAATGTTTTTTCTGTTATATCGCTATACATGCCATATCGAAGTATATCATTTTTTTAAATTATTTAGAAACGTAGAGAAAACTTTATAAAAACTAGGCTTAATGTCTTGACATTTAAAAACATTGATGATGAATTTAAAAAAAATTAATGAATTGTCATAAAAATAGACAATTTTTTAAAAGTTTTCTCTATAGTTATTAATATTGTTCTGTAAAAATTATGGATACATTTTCTTTCAATGCATAAATATAAACATCCATATTTAAATATTCAGAAAAAATATAATTTTGAAGACATAACAAAATTTGACATTTGAAAATATTGTTATTAAATATTATCAATAATTTGAGAATTTTTTTATTTTTATTTTTTGAGTATAACATTCATTGTCCTTTCAAGATTACTTAAAAATTGATTTTTTTGCAGATGTCATAGCCGATCTCTACAAGGTTGCAGAAAATGCAAAAAAGGGAGAAGTAGTAGAAAAATCAGTCATAGATGAACATTATTACAACATTATTCAGGAGCATGCAGACAAGCTCAATTCTGCCATCGTACACAGTCGTGATTATAATTACAACTATTTTGGCTTCAAAACCTTGGAGAGAAGTTACTTATTGAAGATAAATGGAAAAATTGTGGAGAGACCACAGCACATGCTCATGCGAGTCGCTGTTGCCGTTCACGGCGACGATATTGATAAAGTGATTGAAACTTATGACTTTATGTCAGAAAGATTCTTCACTCATGCCTCTCCAACCCTTTTTGCTGCTTGTACTAAGAAACAACAACTGTCCAGGTAAATTACCAATTTACAAAAAAATATGCCGTTTTTATTTTTCGTGAAATTTCTAAAAAAAATTCTTTTTGTAGTTGCTTCCTCTTGACCATGACCAGCGACAGCATTGATGGAATTTTTGACACATTGAAGAGATGTGCCCTGATAAGCAAATATGCAGGCGGAATTGGGTTGAGTGTCCACACAATCCGAGCGACTGGCACGAAAATAATGGGCACGGGAGGAATATCAAATGGCTTAGTCCCCATGTTGAGAGTTTTTAACAACACGGCTCGTTACGTTGATCAAGGAGGAAACAAAAGACCTGGCGCATTTGCGATTTATGTCGAACCATGGCATGGTGACATTTTCGAGTTTTTGGATCTCAAGAAAAATACAGGTAAATTATTTTTTTGTATTTTCAATATCTTTTTATCAATTTTAAATTGAGAAGCTTGTAACGCTATATAATTAATCATCCGTTACAGGCAAAGAAGAACACAGAGCCCGTGAACTTTTCTACGCATTATGGATTCCTGATCTCTTCATGAAACGAGTTTTCGAGGATAAACACTGGAGTCTCATGTGTCCGCACGAGTCGCCGGGTCTTCCAGAAGTTTGGGGAGAAGAATTTGAAAAACTTTACACAAAGTAATTCCCTTCCAATATCTTTAAAGACGAATATTATTTTTTACTATATTACTAATATTTTACTCTATGAATTTAAAGGTACGAAGAAGAAGGACGTTACAAGCGTCAAGTGCCAGCCCGTGACTTGTGGACGGCGATCTTGATGTCTCAAGTCGAGACTGGAACTCCGTACATGCTTTACAAAGATTCTTGTAACCGGAAGTCGAACCATCAGAATCTGGGTACGATAAAGAGCAGCAATTTGTGCACCGAGGTCGTACAGTATTGCAGTCCTGACGAAGTCGCTGTTTGCAATCTTGCCTCGATCGCTGTCAACATGTTTGTAAATGCGACAGCGAAGACCTTCGATTTCGAAAAATTGAAGAAGGTCGCGAAAATCGTCACAGTCAATCTAAATAAGGTCATTGACATAAATTGCTATCCAATCCCCGAGGCCGAGCGATCGAATCGACGACACCGTCCTATCGGTGAGGATCATGAAAAATAAGTGATTTCACGTTTAATACGATTTTATAATATATTTTGTCGTTTCAGGCATAGGCATACAAGGACTCGCTGACGCTTTCTTGCTTCTTCGTTATCCATTTGAGAGCGAAGAGGCTCAGAAACTGAATATTCAAATTTTTGAAACGCTTTATTACGGAGCTTTGGAAGCGAGTTGCGAGCTAGCTGAAAAACTTGGACCTTACGAATCTTACGAAGGATCCCCAGTCAGCAAGGGCGTAAGTCATTACATGCAATAATTTTATGAAAAATTAGAATATTGAAGATTGATAACATTAGTAAGGAACTTGTTGATTTTTTAGATACTTCAATACGAGATGTGGAACGTTAAACCAACCAATTTGTGGAATTGGTCGGAGCTTAAAGCGAAAATCGCCAAACATGGAGTAAGGAATTCGCTGCTGATCGCCCCCATGCCGACCGCCTCGACCGCTCAGATTTTGGGAAACAACGAGTCCATTGAACCGTACACTAACAACATTTACACAAGACGAGTTTTGTCGGGAGAATTCCAAATAGTCAATCCACATCTCCTCAAAGATTTGACCGATAGAGATTTGTGGGATGATGACATGAAGAACGAAATTATCGCGAAGCGAGGATCGATTCAGGTAATCAAAAAATTGAAAATTTATTGAAAAAACTTTGGAAATAAAAATTTATATTCGCGTATTAGTTAAAAATTTTTAAAATACTTGAAAAAATTTTGAATACTGATGCTTTTATCTCGAAACTCTCGAAATCATTAAGTGAATCATGCTTAATTTCAATGTGATACATATTGCCACTATTCTTAAGTGTACAAGTAATATACAAGTTCTTATTAATTACAGGAAATCGATCGCGTTCCTTCTGACCTGAAACCGCTCTACAAAACCGTGTGGGAAATTTCTCAAAAGACCATACTGAAGATGGCGGCCGATCGCGGTGCGTTTATCGACCAATCGCAGTCTCTGAACGTTCACATTGCAAAGCCTACCATGGAGAAATTGACGTCGATGCATTTCTACGGATGGAATATGGTAAGTAATAATTTCCTCATAAAAACACGAGCGTAAATTAAAACAGGAAGTAGATACAAAATATTCTTCATAATTTCTACAGGGCTTGAAAACTGGAATGTACTATTTACGCACAAAGCCAGCGGCGAATCCTCTTCAGTTCACAGTCGACAAATCGAGGCTCCCGAATGCAAAATCGCCGGTCAAAGATGTAAAAAAAGAGAGAATGTCAGATGAAGCATTCGTATGTTCGCGCGAAAATGGCGAAGCGTGTATGGCCTGCAGTGCGTAATTTAAGTAGAAGTTTATATTTTTACAGACTAGACTAAGATACTGATAACAAAAATCAAGAATGAAACTGCGAAGTGCTATTTTACCTTTAAGTGTCTATCAATATCGACCAAATCTTTTTTTTAACTCTTTTGACGTTTCTTAAAATGTTTTTGTCTATTGTTTTTCGTCGCTATACGACAACCTAGTTTTCGGCACATTGTTGTAATGGTTTGATACCAATTCATATTATTTGATGATAAAGTTTATATATGTGTATTTAGAAAAATTGAGCCGTGCTGATTAATTTTTGGTGAATTATGTAGTAATTGACGACTCATAAGCTTCGTTACATCTTTATTTAGCAGTGAGAAAAAAATGGAATAACAGAGAATTACATTAGCATTATAATTCCTTTTGGCTCTTCGAGTAATCAGCTTTTTCGCAATGTCGTGTAGACTCGCGCACATCAGTGTCCGTACTATACGTAACATTTTCTTCGTTATCTAACCTCGTGAACATTTTTGTTAATGACTCCCGTTTTCTTTTTCTGTCATTCGCGTTTCTTCGCATTCATGTATCATTTACGTTATATTATGTACAGTATTGAATTAAGATATAAAAAAGCGAAGTTTATTCGTGCTGCATTTCGAGCACTCATCGATCCGAGTATAAAATTTTTACATTACGAGAGAAAGCAATCAAGAGCACAGGAAGCTCGAATTTTCGTCAAATAAAAAAAAACAAATAACGCACAATATTTAATCTTATCTACACTTTATTTTTGCGAACATTTTTTATTCATTTTTCATCTTCGACAGCACAATAATTTTTTTTAGTACGTACATTTTTGACTATGATTTTCTTGCTTCGTTTACAACGAGAATGTACTCAATTTAAAGTTTAATGAGAATTAATCTATATCAGTAATAGTCAATTGTAGACCCAGCACCAGTTTTTTTTTTGTCTTTTAGATGACTACAATTATTAGGGCGCGAAAAAGAAGAGAAAAATGACTAAACTTTTAATGGTTAATCAGAAAGCAATTTTTTTATATCGATGCAACACGACGGAGTTTAGGATTCAACGATCTTATTCCGAAAAATCAATTCGCACAGCCGAACTCTACAGTCCCACTCGTTGCTCGGAACTCGATTGTCGCGATGAGAAAAATGGAGACGAAAGTACAAAAAAATGGACAGTGCGAGATTAGGAAAGAGAACGAGTGGCAAGTGGAAAGTTTAGCAGGCTTTTTATTTTCATTGTTTCGCTCGTGACGCAATTTTAGTCGCGCGAGTGTCGCATCGCGATTGAGTAGAAAAGGCTTGAGTTGGAATGCCCAATACGTACTAGTAGTAAATTCAAGTTGATTTAAGGTAAGATGAGAAAAATACATGTAAAAAACATAGGCGATTGAAAAATGATAAAATTTTGATGAAATTTGGAAACTATGTTCCCAAATGTCAAATATTTAGGTACTAAAATCATCAACGTTTTCAAAATTTTCAATTACGTCTTGAAATAATTTTATCGAAAAATTTTCTACGATTTCTTTAAGAATATGTTAAACCTTCTTCGATGTGAATACACATTTATGTTAAATTTTAAAAACGTTTACCATGCACAAGTCAAGAATTTTATTGTCAAAAATTTTTTAAGATCTTATCAATTATAAATAATGAAATTTTCTTGAATTTTGTATACAACATTAAATGCCATGCTATGGAGCCAAATTTTTTGAATTTAGTACACGTGTGTAGATCACATTATAGAAGGTTTATGCAAATTTTCAATCAAATCCTAAGAAAACAAAACGATAAAACTTCAAGTACTTAAACAACAAAATACATATTTATCGTGTGTCTAGCTATATAATATAAAATGCATTTTTTGTTCAGTTGCTCGATTAGAAAGGAAAATGAAAAAAAAATATTTTATTTCTCGTTCACTCTGTCCAAATTTTATCAAATTCTTATCATCTTCACTTTTACTTGAACACCTTGAAATCTGCAGTTATTCTCTCACTGAGAATGTGATTATCTTGAAAAAATACATATTTTGATTACATAACGAAGTACGGTTGTCATTGAATGCATTTTTCTTCTCTCGTCCGAGAGACGGTGTGTATTTTTTTTTAAGGCAGTGCGGGCTGCAAATCGTTTTCGCAAATAATTTGCATGTTCGTTTCGATTAGTCGACGCGCCACGAATTTGGCACTTTCCGCTCTCGGTTGGATCTTCGAGTCATTTCGAGTGTGCAGACTCAATATTTTCCGCACATTGCACATCCCTGATTACCGGGCGACCTGGACACCCAACATTTCGTTCGTTCGATTATCAAAATCGCGATCGAAGACAAATCAGATTTGCATTTCCGGTTCGGAGTCGTCGTGGTACCAGGACGATCTCTGGGCATCGGTGACTCGGTGCAGGCTCTCGCTCTCGTACCTCGTCCTGGTGAAGCTCGTCGAGATCCCGGGTGGACCCTGGTGAACCCCGGCGTCGAAGCTCGCCATTACTTCGACCCGGTCACCGCGTCTGACGGCCAGAGGCGTCGTCTCCGCGGAGCTCGGCTCGATGTCGTCGTTGCCCCACGTGGGTAAGGCTCTTCCAGGAAGCGACCACTGGGTGGCGAATTCCGAAGCCGAACGTCCCAAACTCGGTTGACTCAACGATCTGACGAGCGAATCGGCCTCGAAGGAGCTCAGACTCGTCAGATCGTCACGCTCGACGCGCACCAGGTCGCGAGTTATCTCCGACATGGACCGGAGATCGGTTTCGCTTCCGGTTCTCATCGTCGAGCTCAGGTGTCTGACGTTCAAGTCGCTCGGATGACGCGAATGGTCCGTCGTCCTCAGAGTACTTCCTCCGTCGCTCTCGTACTCGTACAACGTCGGCAAGGACGATCTGCGAGATCTGCTGTCCCATTCTGAGGACTTGCTGCGTTTGTAGCGCTGTCCGCCCTTCCAGTGCGACGAGGATGACGTCGAACCTGGTGGAGGACTTAAAATTCTTATGATGACGTCCCACTTCGTTGGTGGGAACAGAGTCGTGTATCTCGCGTCCTTTCTTATCAATTCGTAGTCCTCCTTGACGACGGCTTCGGTCAGGAGAGTGCGGAGCGTGCTCTCGCTCGTTATTATATCCCTCCACCGACGTCTCTCGTCGTCGGTCAATTCCGTCGCGTACTGGGGCTCGAGGACGCGAGCCAGAGAGAAGAAATTGTTGCCCGATCGCGAGCAATCGGAACTCGCGCCGTCCCGATCGTCGGTCGTCAGGACGCCGCGACCGGGTCGTGACGGGATGTCACCCCGGGCGGTGTACGTCGGCTGGATCGTCACGTCGACGTCGTGCATCGGAGCGGGCCTGTGAATCAGAGGCTCGTTCGTTATCGTGAGATTCGATGCCGAACTCACGTCCGAGAAGTTCTCCCACTCCGGTGGTGGAGGGGGAAGCTCCTCGGTCGGGTAATTTCGTATTGTGACGTCCCACTTCGGGTCGGGTAACGGTTTCGGTCGTGCGTGATATTCGGTAACTTGACGTCTGTGTCTCTCGACGTCCTCGATCGTTTTCTTCTCGGTTACGGTTCTCAGGAAGACATCGTCGACCTCGTGAGTCGTTATCTCGGGACGTCTCGTCGCGACGATCGGCTCTACCAACGGCTCGGCGCTTTCTCGATGAATCTCGCGATGCTGAATCGCTACGTGAGACGAAGGCGCGATCGGCGGTGGTGGCGGTGGCGTCGGCGCGAGAATATTCGCGACTCTGTACTTCGCGTGAGAGGAATCCGTGACCTCGGTCAGGACTTCCGTCTCGGCGAACTCCGTCAGGGTCGTTAACGATCGCGGACGATGAAGCGTCGGCGCGCCCGGTGAGCTCATCGTCTCGATCGTGTGACTCTCGCGTTCGGCTTGCTTTCGCAGGATTCGCGAGTAAACCGGTGGCGTTTGCTGGCGCGAGATCGACGTGCTCGGCGGACCGTGAAGTTCCGGAACGTACGAGAAAGTCGTCATCCGATGTGGTGGACTCTCGATCGTCCTGGCGATCTCCTCGCGCTCCAGGATCGTCGTCAGGTTCCTCTCGAGGGCTATGCTCGCGTCCGATTCCGATGGCAGTGGACTCGGTGGCGGCGGTGGCGCTCTCTTCACTCTCATCTGAACGTCGAACTTCGGCTCGATCGGCACCGCGACCGGATGACGCGGGACCGTTATCCTCGAGGCGCTCGCCGCCGTCATCGCCGACGTTTCAACGTCCACGGTCGTCTCCGAGTAGATGGAGCTCGACGCTCGTACCTCAACCTGTTGATTAACAGAACGATGATGTAAGGAATCGAAATCGTTTCTGCAAGATGCTACCGATGACACTGCCCGTGATCTTACCTCGTCAACCTGCAATCATAATGTAAATTCATAATTATTAATCCAGCGATGACGAGACTCTTTCTCTTGTTCTCATAATGCGGAAAGATATTCAAGAGGCGCAAATTGTAGAGTGAGTTGAAAGCGAATTGCTTTTATAATTAAAGAAAATAACGTGAGAAAATAAAAGTTCTTGAATACGTAACGCGTTATTTTTATCGACTATTTTTAAGAATTCACGATCGGCAGTTGTCATCAATTGATATTGTGTAGCTAATCTCAAAAAATTCGAAAATTCTTTAAAAAACTACAAAGTCAAAAATTCTATAAATTTTTGGTTTAAACTTTTGACAAGGATTTTATCTTCAATTCTTTCTGACAACTTTAGAATAAAATATCTTTTGAATGGTTTAGTGAATCCTTTTCAAATTCGGAAGAGAATTTTTTACTATATTCTCAAATAACGTGAATCAATTTTAATAATTTTTAATATTTTATATCCTTGATTGTTGAAACTTGCCTCTATGCCAACCTCCGAGTGGCTCTCGCTCGGATAGTCACTCGGCAGCGTGTCCGAATGATCGATGACGAGATTGGCCTCGCTTCCGGAGGAAGAAGGGGCCGCGTGGAGCAGCGCGTGAGCTCTCGGTATCTTCAGGCCCTCGAACATGGAAATATTGCCGAGCGAGGAGCCGGAAAGTTTCGTTATCTCTGATCCCGTTCCGCTGCCGAAGGGCTGTCGATGAATGACGCGGACGTTTCTCCTCTTCATGCAGAGATACGAGCAGCCCAGTCCGAGCAAAAGTAAAGATAAAAACAAAAGAGCGCAGATCGTCAAAAGTATCTGAAAACCTTTGAGGGGTGGCTCGGTGTCTGGCAAAAGAACTGGAGGACCAGCAACGCTATAAAAATTAATTTAATCAAATTATTAAAATGATCAAAAAAATATTTTAAGTATGACACTAAAATATCGTGATCTATTAATTAAATTACTAAAATTTAGATTAAAAAAAAACTGAAATTACTAAAAAAAATACTAAAAACTACTAAAAAAACTAAAAAAAAACCAAACTTGACAACTATTTAAAAAATAATACTAAAAATTCATTTAATCGATGAATTTAATTAATCACTAAATTTAATACTAATCAACTACTAAAAATTAATAACATTTATCATTAAAATTACGACTTTGCATCCATTTTAAATACAAATTTTAACATAAAATCAGGGTGTTGAAACTTACTATGGTCCTGTACCAATAGTGTCTGGTTTAGGGGTAATCGGAGGTGGATATCTGCAAACTATCGTTATAACTTCGTCGCCGTCCATCTCCAGACCGGGATGAAATCTTACCACGATGTTGTTGGTGAAGACGCGCTGAGGATCTTGCTTCGTCCCACATCCTAAAAAAAACGAATTTTATCCTCAGTTTTATTGTTATAATTATTTTTAATTAATTACTCCATTAATTAAACTTTTTTTGTTATAAATTAAAAAACCTTTCAAGGGAAGCTCGAGAGTCGCGTGATACAAGCCGCGTCCTTTCACCATGCAGGCGCTGTTGCGATCAAAGTCCGCGTACGCTCGGCCGTAAAATGGCTCCTCGAACTTCAACTCGACCTCCATGCTGCCCTGGCCGCAGTTCAGATACGCTTTCGTACGATTTAGAAATATTATCGGCTGTATGTCATCCAGCTTCGTGACTTTGCCATCGAGCACCGTGCTCGGCGGCAATCCCGGCTGGTACTCGATGCTGTTACCCTGAGACGCGTAATTGCTCTGCGATCGGACTCCACCGAGCCCGAAAACGCAGAGCAATGCTATCAGATGCGACCACATCGTCTGAAAAAAAAGATTTATCGATTAATTTCAATATCAATCACTTTTTATTTTTTATCGATATCGTGATTTTTTATGCTATACCAGAATTTTTCAATTAATTGTTCTTGGAGTCCTTATGTTTATTTTCATAAATTCTGTGATTATTGAAGAAAATTTTTAACAAATAATTTTGCGATGACTAAAAAACTTGAATACAAAAAAATCATAAATTTTTTTTTTCGTTTAAATTTATTAATTACAATCTCACTTTCAATTTTTTTTATGATTATGGAACAATTTTCAATGAATAATTCTGTGTCGATTCAGAAATAGTGTGAGCCAAAAAAATTTAAATAAGTAAATATTTTGTTCGTCTCAATAATTTTGATGCAGGAACTGGATTTTAGTTTCGGTTTCGAATGAAAATCGAGACGTTTCGACTCTGCCGATACCGATCGCGGAGAGACGGAGATATAGAAAATAAAAAAAATTCAATGCCATAACTCGTTTCTCGTTTGTCCAGATGGTATTTCTGTTCGCAGCTCCACTTTCACTCTTGATAGTGGAATGTTTTATTTGCGCCGTATCTGTATAACGCTCGCGTTCTCTTTTCGCGCGTATATGAAAAGTACATGCACGTTGCGAATGTACGCGCAAATTCTCCATCGGCGAGAGAGATCGTTTTTTTCCTTCGAGTCACGGTTTGTGCAAGGACGCGCGAAACGTTCGATTTTAAAACGGCCTCTTAGGGAGCACGGACTCTTTATCCGAGTGATCTGGAGCCCGGCAAAGCGTTATTTCGCTATTGGTCACCGTATAATTGCACCAGGACGCGAGATATGAAAGTAAAATATGAAAAATCTGAGCGACGTGACTGGATAAATGTTTAACGAGAAAACGGATCTAGGTCGACACTCGAGACGATAAAAACAAAATCCGTTTCTTGAATAGAAAATCGACGGACAATTTTCACAAAGATTCGTGGTTTGAAATGTTTTTTAATAATTGTGACATTTTTTTTAGTGTAGGGGATAAAAAAATTTTAGCTGATTTCTCCGCTGCATTCCTTTCGCGTTATTCACAAAATTGTTTTGAGAAATTACAATCTCGACTGTGAAATTATTCATGTTCGCTCTCTGCTGAATCTGATTAAGTCATCGGAATATGAAATGGCTAACGATGTCCCCGTGCTTTGTGCTGGGGAAGATTATGTACGAGAATGAGAAATAAAAAAAATGGAGAACTCATGCATCGTTGCTCGGTGTACCGTTATTGGAAAATTCAGAGCGGAGAACTGTCAGCGAAAAATTATTTATGTCTCTAACGTGCGCTTTTGCAACGTTCAATTTTTATCCATTTACATTATCATAAAAATTTTTCAATCACAATAGACAATTGAAATTGTGTAATAGAAAATATTAATTTGACTTTTCAAATTTCACTAAGCAAATAAAAAGGAAATTTTCATTCGATAATTCAGAGCAAACTTTTTTTATGCTCGATTTTAAATTATTTATAAAAACCTCAGAAACAATTTTAATTATAGAAGAAATTTTCAGTTTTTTAATAAAAAATATTGATTTGGCTCATCAAAATTTACTGAACTAAACAGAAAATTGTCTCAAAATCTCTTCGTTGCTTGAAAAATCATTTTATCTTTATTTATCTCTCTGGCGAAGATTTTTAATGCTCGATTTCCACCCATTCATTAAATCATTAAAAAAGATTCCATTACAGAAGACACTTTCAATTTTGTAATAAAAAATTTTACGACTTGTCACAATTCATTAAACAAATAAAACCGTTTTAAATTTTAGGTATAAAAATAAATCAAAATCATCAGCAATTTAACAAACCTTGTTCTTGGTCGAAGTCTCGCGTTTCTCCGCAATCGAACACACCTTGACCTCTCCCGTTCTGACTACTTCGGCGTCATCTTCTGCAAGACGCTTCTCTCTACTGCAACGTCAAAAAGATGCACAACAGTAAATAAACCATAATAATAACAAAATAACCAGAAAGATTATAAATCCATTAGAGGAAGCAAAGGATTAAAAGGCGATTAATTTCTTTTTTTTTCTAATTTTAATTCGTCTCGCGTTTTCAATTTTACGTATTTTTTATTTTTACCGCGTTCTCGCATTGCCTTATTTTATTTTTTTTCTTTATAATTAGATGACTAATAAAAATGACGTGAGAAAATGCGGTCTGATCTCGCAGCCTGTATTTTTCTCCACATTTTCTTTCATCGTGGAATCGGTGGAAAAGGATGACCTGCGTGTGCCATCATCGGTGACGTTTGGTCGCGAGCCGCTCGGCGTCCTTCGTCGTTTCCGGTTTTGTGCACGTTTGCCGGTGACTAGACGCTTAGGAGTGACTGTTCGTTTGTGATATATAACGTTTTTCCATGAAATTTCGTCGGATGGGATTTTATATAATTTCTTTTTGGAAGGTTTTTTTCATTTCGGAAATTCTTCTCGTCCTCGGAGTTCGCGGAATTTGAATTTTTTTGTCCCTACACTGAAAGACGTGTGGGCGCAAAGAAGAAAAAAAAATAAGGTTCGTGAGCCTGTTGAACAGGATTTTGAGACACGAGTCAACGATGTAGGGACACTCCTTTTGCACACTCGCTCGGTCGCCTGTGCGGTAAAGCTATTATGTATTCTGACTTTGATACGCCGTGACAACCAGAAAAACCAGATCCCCACGATCGATTTAATCGAGTATGAAACGAATTAATCCATTCACCAAGGATCGAAAATTCACTTTATTATTTTCTCTATATCCGTCAATTTTCCGTCATTAAAAGAAATTAGTAGACGAGATAAGAAAACCTTGTGAATACAAAAACAAAACTAAACAAAATTATTATTCACCACTTTATGTTGTGAAAAATATGAAATTTTTTTTTTGGTACTCAAAAACCAGAAAAAATAATTTCCCAAATAATCATATTCAAATTAACATAAGATTCCGAAAATTTATTAATTTTTCATTTATTTAATTTTTAATATTTTTAATTTTATATAAGAATCCGAAAATAAAAATAATTCCATTTTTTGAATTTTCATGATTTTAAAAAATTGAATGTCATAATTTGGGAAAAAGTATTCTGTACTCAGACTATGATGATAATCAGAAAAACCAGATCCTCACGAGGGAATTAATCGAGTACGATACGAATTAATTTATTCACCAAGGACTGAAAATTTCTTTCATCATTTTTCCTATCCGTCAATTTTCTGTCGTTAAAAGAAATTAATAAACGAGATAAGAAAACCTTGAAAATATAAAAAAATGATTTCTCCCTTTTCTTCATGACAATCATGGGACATTGCAATTTTTTGTCATCTCTTTTTGAATTTTTATATTTTTTTAAAAACGATGCTGATACAACGTGCCATATAATTTTATCAAAGATATTTTTTATTCTAAATCTGATACGTCGTGAAAATTAAAAAAAAAACGAAATCCCCCATGATCTATTTAATAAAAAGTATGAACCAAATTAATCATTTTACTAAAAATTGAAAAATCACTTCATTATTTTCTCAATAAATATTAAAAACAAAAAAAATATTGCTTTCCATTTTGCACGTGAAAATATTTCATTTTCAAGGTTTATTTTATTTCGTCACCAAGAATTATTTTCTTAATAAATACTTGATAAAAAACAAAAAAAAATATTATTCTTCATTTATTATGCGAAAAATATGAGAAATTGTATTTTTCGTTCTTCCATGGAATTTTTATGTTTTTTTAAAAACGGCTCTGGTTGAACGTGCCATATATTATCTCCGGGAAGGGCACACCCTGGCTCGTTGCTCTTGGGTTGGCCTCTTCTTATCCCGCGGTTTCTCCGTTTCACATACTCATTTTCTCCGGGTTCTCCCCTTTTGCTGGGAGAATCTTTCGATCTTCCTCCGGCTCCTCGCGCACTCTCTTTGTCTTTCCCTGTTATATTCTTCCTGCGCCACTTCAAATTCCTCACGGAGTTTCATTGCCCATTACTCATGCCCCATGCGTACACAGTGCGGTGCACGCGGAGATGTACTTAAATTCCTCGTACACGCGCGCGTGCGCGAGTAATGGCCAATGGATTTTGCCGATGGGATTATATGTATAACCTGGGAGAAAAGTTGTCGAAGAAACTGTGCTGTATTCATCTTCACGAGTGAAGAAAACGAAGGACGAGAAATCGCTCGTTTCGAGCCCTTCGATATAAATCAACGCCCGATTGCCAATATAAATCTTCGTATAGGAATATATAAACAATGACTGTTAAGACGTAATGTTACGATACGAATTTGTATCAATAGAAAAGTGTCGTCATTTATCTATTTTGATTTGAATTTTTTTTCGAGATCGCGTCGCCATTTTGGGACACTTGAAACTTGATGTAATGCTATATATCGTAGACTTTGGAATTGTCGATGAAATAATACACAATGATTTTTTATATTGTATTGAATGTTATAAGAATTTGATTCGAAAAATTATTTCGTTAATTTTAGTGTTTTACGGATGTCCTAGCTGGGTGCCATTTTGTTGTGATTTCGTCTCCATTTTGGAACATTCTGATGTTAGAAGTTTTTGAATTTTTGGAAGAAACACTGAATTTTGATTTCGTATAAATGTTACGCAAGATGAATTTTAAATGTGCAAATATTTATTTGGTACTTTTTCGTATTTTGCAAATACTCAGTGGCCATTTTGTTGTGACCGCTGCGCCATTTTGGGACATTCGATCCTACATTTTAAAAGTCTTCTAGGAATAAACGGACAATGGTTGTTATATCATATATAGTCCGTTAATATTTCGCGTTTTACAAATATCTTCGCAGACGCCATTTTGTTGTGACCTCGCTGCCATTTTGTATCGTTCGACTTTACGCTTTTGAAATCTCGGACAAAAAAAGATGAACAATGATTTTTATGTAGCACAGATGTTACCCAACATCAATTTCATGGCAGAGAAAATTATCATTCGTCAATTTTTCGTGTTTTACAAATACCCCGCAGGGGCCATTTTGTTGCAACCGTGCCGCCATTTTAAGACTCTTGACATTTACGGCTACACACGCATTGAAGTCTCTCGAACTAAATTCTTTCGAGGTCGAAAATTTACATCCGATTGCAAAATAAAAAAGACGACTAAAGAGATTCCACTTGTTTCATTTTTGCCGATAATATGAATGGAAAAAAAAGAAGAAAAATTGCTCAAATCCCGATAAGTCCGACCTTCCTTGGAACTGTCATCGCGTGCTGGCAACTCGGAGCTAAGCTCGAGTTCTTTGAGCCCACGCGTCCGAGCCTTTAAAGTCTTGGGGCCGCGGTTAAGTAGAAACCGTAGTTATAAAAGGCGAAAAGGAGATACGGCTGTGTGTCTCGCGTTGCGGCGCGTCGATCTCGTTGCGCAAACGCCACAGCTTGACTTTCACTGGCGTGCGGCTTTAATCTTCGGCTTCGTGTATAAACTTGTGTTTATACACGCATGAGGCTCTCCAAGTCAAAAGACTCACGGAAATGAAAATTATCAGTACCCAACGAAATTCCCATTGAGAAAAATTCCCAGTAAAATTTTATCGAGCTCGATATAAAGAAATTTCTCTAAAAATTTATAAAAAAAATATTTTAATAAACTATTAAAAATTTAAACAATTTTTTTTTTAATTCTTTCAAAAAATTGATAAAAAAATTATAATTTCATTTTTGTTCTTTTGTTCTCGATTGAAAATCGCAAAAGGGAATAAAATCCAAGATGAATAAATTCACGTCGTGATTTAGCCGTTCACATTCGGATCAGAACGTTCGCTCGACGTGAATTATATATTAATGTGCTTGGGCCTGAAGATATATATAAAAAAGAGCATTCGTATTGGTGGATAGTAGTGAGTCTGGCGTCACGTAATTGCGTTCTCGTAGAGCGTGTCGAGGACAACTGCGGCCGTGTACATAACGCCCAACTTCACGATACTCCTCCTGTTTGTTCTCTGCCCCTTGAGATGCGTGTGGATTTTATTCCAGGAGAGGTAAAAGCCGGATCGACTAGCTACCGCTTCGAATTCACTCGAGAATCGCGTTTGTCTACGCTTTGGAAACACTCACGTCCGATTGTTTTCACTCGCCGACCGCACATACATTGTAACGTGCGTGGAGTTTTTCTCTCTTTTTCCTCTCTCGCCACTGAGTGCACTTTTGTTCTCGATACCTATCGTTCACTTTTACCATTTTTCCTCTCGAAGAAATTTCTCGGAAAAGTTTTACTTTTCTTTCTGGAGAGTTTAGAAATTTTACCATATTAATAAATTTTTACGGGTAAGAAAGAGAAAAATGAAATTTTTGAAAATCAAAATCAGAACTCCGTGAAGAAATTTTTTCGTTGATGCTTCGATGATTCGAATTTGAGTGCACTTCTGTTTTCAATCACTGTATTGATTCACTTTTACCATTGTTCAAATTATTATTTTATCATTATACACGTTTAAAAATTAAAATGAAGGCTATGTTAAGAAATTTCTTTTGATGATGCTTTAATGATTCGAATGTGAGTACTCGTTTATTCTCGATACTTTTTTATTCTCGATACTTATCGTTCCCTTTTACTATTATTCAAGTTTTACTTCATGTTTATTGAATTTTTTGAGTTGTTTAGCGAGTCATTTTTTAGAACCAAAATGGCGATCATTATATTGGTTCATTTTTCAAATTATTATTTTATCATTACACTTTTAAAAATCAAAATGGAGGCTATGATAAGAAATTTTTTTTGATGATGCTTTAATGATTTGAATTTGAGTGCATTTTTATTCTCAATATCTATCGTTCCGTTTTACTATTTTAGTTTTTTCAATACTATTCAAGTTTTACTTCATATTTATTGAATTTTTTTAATGGTTTAGCGAGTGATTTTTTAGAACCAAAATGGCGATGGGAAGAAATTCTTTTGACGACGCTTCGATGATTCGAATTTGAGTGCACTTTTGTTCTCGACACCTATTGTTCATTTTTACCGTTTTTCCAGGAGAAAATTAAGTAATTTTTAAATATCAAAATGGCGGCTCTGGGAAGAAATTATTCTACAAATATAGAAAAACTCTATTTATTTCTTTTCGATATTCGTTCTGACTGTTCTCATTTTGCTCGTAAAGAACTTTCCCGGAAAACATCGCTATATTTTTATTCTTTGTATCGAAATTTTACAGTAAGACGGTAAAACTTTACCAATAATAAGACAAAGTGAAGTCATTTCAAAAAATCAAAATGGCGTCACGAAGAAATTTGTTCAACATGTACAAAAGACGTTTTTATTATTGTCATTTTCTTTCTAAGTATCGAAATTTTAACAGTAAACTTTTACCAATAATAAAAAAATGAAATAATTTGAAAAAATCAAAATGGCGTCAAGAAGAATTTTTTTTCTACATTTTGGGAAGGACGTTATTCTCATTTTATTATTTTCATTTCAAGTACCAAAATTTTACCACATTAATAAAATCTTCTACCACAACTGAGGCACAAAATATGAAAAGTAATTAAAAAAATGAAAATGGCGTCGCGAAGAAATTCTTTCGACAGGTGGGAAGGACGAGTTCTTTTTTTTCCTCATCGATGATTCGAATTCGCGTTGGCGTTGAGCTGTCGGCTTGGAAAAAGAATCGAGGTCCAAAGCCCCGTACTTGGCCACGTATGAAAATACACATGAGCCTCTGACGTCATCTCGCTGGATGCGAGAACCAAAATGGCGGAAATGGAAGTGCTCTCTCCCTTCCTCGCGTGCTCTCCCGGCGAACGAGAGAGTCCTGGCGACTCTTATTGCACGCGAGAAAGCGCCGAGGTGTTCGAAATCGACAGGACACCACTCTCTCGGCTCGCACACAGGATCGACTCTTTGCAACAGGACCGGTTTTTCCACACTCTCTCTTTCTCTCTTTCTCTAAGAAAATGGCGTCCCCGTTGACGCATAGAGACCCGAGAAATTGCGTCCGGGGCGTCAAAAAAAAAACATCAAAAATAAGAAAAAACCTCGACAATTCTCGATTTCCTCGAAAAAAATCGAGCCCGCAGTACTCTCGGATCTCGAAAAGACTCTCTCGTGATCACTCCGAAAAGTTAACGTTCAAAGAATTTTAAACAATAAAAAAAAAAATCTCTCGACTTTTTTTCGAATCGAACTCCGCCCACGCGATCTCTCCGCGAAATTCCGTTCATTTTTTCATCCCAGCGAAAAATTCAAAATGGCGACGAATTTTTCCTGATGGTCGTGCGAGCGTAAAATCGAACGGGATCTATATGGATCGTTTTGAATCGTTAGAGAACGCGTGGGCGAGGATGCGATGTGGAAGAGATAAAAAAAAAAAAATCGAATCGCTCTTCTTGTTCCCTTCCATATAACCCGGAGAGTAATTCACGGGGGAAGCGAGCTCCGCATCGGTGAGTTCGACGAGTGTATAACACAGAGGCGTGTATCAAATTAGAGACACACGAGAAGACGAGAGATAACCGAGAAACAACGCCGGGGCTAATAAACAAGAGAGAAAGAGAGAGAGAGATGGAAAACGAGAGAGAATCCTCTCTATTTGAATATCGCGCTCGATCGTAAAGAGGATACGCCCTCGTTTATTTCCTTCGCTCGCCAATTAAGAGTTTGATGGCCTTGGTATTTTAAAATACAAAAACAGATGACGAAAAATAAAATATTCAATCATAAATTTTTTAACACTCGAACGTCCTGCCAAATTCCGCTCATTAAAAAATAATAACAATTCCGATTAATTAAAAATCACTTTCATGAGCGAGGGAAATTTTTTCCGGAATGAAATTAGTTTTTTAATCGTAAAATTCGCGCCGCGGTGACTTCATCTCGAAATTTCTCCCCTTTTTTGCAGTTACGCGTCGCTGTATGATAATAACAATTATTATTGCAAGCATTGTGCTCGGCCTCTTGAGAAAACTCGTCGTCGGGGATAATCAAAACAAAAAACGCGAGCTCTTGACTGCGAAGCATCGCGAAGAATTTACGATGCAATTTCTATTCCATAACGGGTCGACCTCATCTCGGGTCTCCGTTCTAACGTTACAGACGTTTTGCAGTCTCCTTTTTTCAACAATAAAAATAAAATAATAAAGTGGCGAATTATCAAAAAATTTCGCGACGAGAAATGAAGGAGCGACCGTAATACTTTTTCATTCTCTCGCGCCCATTTTTCTTTTTACGTAACTGCGATACGCAAATTATTATGATAATAATATTTTATCATCATCGTATAGTAATGTCAGGACTGCGGAGAAGACTCGGTGAAGAAATTTCCAAGTGCTAGCCAGGAACCGTTTTCTTTCGAAAGTCAAATTTCTCGGTAAATAATAATTCGCCATCGAGAGAAGAATAGAACGCGGAGGAAGTCTCTAGAAAGCTGGGAAACAATAAAATTTGGAGAAATTTAAAATTCTTATCTTTCTATTATCATTTTTTAAAATGATTTTTTAAATGAAAATTAAAAAAAACGAGTTTTTATCAAATTTGTTTACGTCCGAAACTCACCGTGACATTTAAAAATGTCAAGCGAAAATAGTCGAAATGTTTTTCTTTTATTTTTGACAAACCTTACATCGCCGTTCACATCGATATTTCAAAATTCTACTCGTATCTCAGGCCGAGGTACATTTTCGACGAACAAGTATACACTTCGGAAACGAAATCCGGGCATTTTCTAGCCGGGCTGATGATTACGCGGTTCCGTTACAGGTCGCGGGAGTTATGGACTCGACGTTGAGGTTTACTCGCGGAATTCCTCTTTCTCTTTTTAACACACACGCAGGCCAGTTATCTTTTGTCACTCGCTTATCCGTGAAAATTTCAAAATCGAAAATGCTCGTTAGAATATCGCGCAGTATAATAAAAATTAAAAAAAACATTTCGAATTTCAGTGTCAAAACTTTCAACATAAAAATGTAAATAATTATATAACGATTTTAATTTATACAACATTGACACGTTGAAAAAATAAAATACAGTCACATATTGAAATGAACACAAAAAAATTAGTCCATGGACACTCGTTGAATGAAATAATCGGAAACGTCAAGGGGGAAAATCCGTTTGACCAAATTCTCACGTTGAGCCTCGTCGCGTACAGTTGTATCAACAATACCCATGCGTGCACCGTATCAAAAACGAGATCGTGAGTCTCGACTTTTATATTTTTGGAGAAAAAAAACAAATTTTTTTGATTTTTTTTTCGACACGTCGTTTCGTTTGATTTTTTGTTGTTTACAAAAAAGATCGACTCGTCGTTTTACCTGACAAAAAAACGGAAGGACAAGAGAGAGAAAGCGGGATTAGTGCGTGTTCGAACGTACGTTTTGGAGGAGGCTCACTGAACAGGTGTCACAGGCACGGCCAAGAGATCGAGACTGGCGAGAGCGCGCGATCCGTGGCACGAAACGCGCTCCACCTCGCCCCTCGTCCGCATCCACCACCACAACTGCCGCCAAAGTGCTCGATCTTTTACCTGCCCGAGGCTCTACCAGCTCTACCTGCAGTCGTCCCCCTGAAACTCCACGGATCCCCACTTTTCTATCATTTTTTACGCGGTTCCTACTCGTTTTCTGTATAGTTTTCTCGTATCCTCTCAGCGGAAATAACGTAAATTTTACCCAATTTTTATCTGCGAATATATTTTTTAAAATTTTTTAATTGAAAATTTATTATATTTTGTATTTTATGTTGAAATATTTGATTAAACGTTCGATAATTAATGTCAAACAACAATAAAAAATAACAAGAATGCTGTTCATATTTATTTTTTAATCTCATCTCTGTATCTTCGGTCGCAAATAATACGAAATTTATTTGATTTTGACAGAAATATGAATTTTTGAAAAATTTCTTATTTCACGAATTTATTGTACTTTTTGAATTTCATGATCATTTGACAGAACAACATCTCTGCTCAAAATTTGTTTGCTCGATATTGTTATACAGATTGGATATTGTCTTTTTGCATTGTTGAGTAGACAAATTTTGAGCAGGGATGTTGTTCTACCGATCATTTTCTTTCATACTTGGAGGCAATGCAAAAATATAAAAATAAAAAATTCTAGTACAAATGTTCGATAATTAAAAATAACGCAGCTCATACTCTTATACTTTGTATTTTTTTCTCGCCAATAATGCAAAACTTATTCAATTTTTACAGAGATATGAATTTATAATAAATTTCTTGTTGCAGACTCATCGTAATACATTATCACAAAATACAATTACTTTATGATAAAGTATTCGAATCAACGCTTGATGATAACTAACAATAACACGATTCCTATACTCATCGTTTTCTAAATTCCTCGTTTTTTCATCTTCATGCAAATAACACAACATTTATTCAATTTTTACCTCCGATTAAATAAAAAAAATTATGTAGATTTATTGTGTTTTCTGCGATAAACTGTTTAAATATACTTTTAATGACTTACAATGACGCGGCTCTTACTCGTTTTCTAGTCTCTTCCTATCTTCTTCGCGCAAATAACGCAAAATTTATTCAATTTTTATCTGCATATAAATTAAAAATATATTTATTGCCAGTTTATTATATTTTATGATAAATAAGTATTTAAATAGACGTTTAAACACTAATTATTATTATATTTTATCAAACGTAATATAATTTAAATTAAAATATACACTAATTGTAGTTTTTTACCTTATTAAGAATAATATTGTTTTATTTGCTTTTTTGATGATTCTTCTCCATCTCGTAAATTGAGAAGACTCCTGAGATTATTTCTTTCTACTGCTTATTGCCTTTCTTCCTACACAGGGTGTCAAAAAAATAAAATATTTTTAAAAATGTTTTTCCATCTCTATGCTAATCTCAATTTCTCAATTTTTAAAATGTCTTCATACGTCATTAAATGAATTATAAAATGTTTCAAATGAAGAAAAAAAATTCAGTTTCAGAGAATCCGAGATAATTTGACATTAGGAAAATGGAATGGAATTTTTTGAATGAATGATATTTGGAAATCTGTTATCTTATCTTTTCGTTATTGTTGTGACACCCGGTGCACAAGAGCGGTGCCTTTTGCCTCGAAGCGAGAGATCCACCTCCCCGTAAACTCTCCGCGGTTTTCTCCCTTTTTCGTTGCGTCGTGCACGCCGGTGTACAGCCTCCCGCGAACGAGAGTCATGCACACGTGAGACCGAACGAGCCGAGAATATTCGGTCGCGACGAGGATGCCGGCCGTAGTGTCAGGGATGAAGACCAGCCCGTGGGATCGGAAGGATGCTCTTGGAAAAAAGAAAGGGACAACAAGAACTCGTCGTTAAAAAACTGGAAAAAAAAATTAAATGATGAGAGTCTCGAGGACGAAGTGAAGAATTTCGCGAAAAAAGAATTTTTAAATTATTAATTTGAAATTAATGGAAAACTTTTTATGCTTTATTTTCAATCATTTTCATCTTTTTTATGCGAAAAAAAATTTTATAAATTTCGTTTTGAATGGTCAAGTCTTCAAATTGATTTAAAATTTGTATAAAATTTATAGGAATAGAATTTTGTATTTCATTTTTTTTCATTTTGTTATCTTTACAAAACAAAAACGTCATGAAGAATCGAAATTAGAAAACGCAATCTGTTGGACGAAGACGAAGTGAAAAGTATCAACATTTTTTTTTTAATTTTCACACATTTTAATTTTTTTACGAAAAAATTATAAATTTTACTTTGTAAATTAATTTAATAAATAAGTCTGTAAATTAATTTAAATTCTGTATTAAATTGGTTTGATCTATTTTTGTTTTCAAAAGAATTGACAATTGAGAAATGTCATTTTGAGAAAACAAAAACATCGCTCGACTCGAAATCCGAAAGTGTAATCATCAGTTGCATAAAAAGCGACATAATAGAAGTTACATCAACGGCATTCATCGAGTAAACATATAAAGAGGGATAGAGAGAGAAAAAAAACGTGAATTTCCTTTCGATCTCAATGACACGCGCGCCATCGCAAACATGGGACGCGAAAGTCAACAATGTGGAACAAATCTCGTGGGCGAAGTTCATCGATCACGAAACCTCCCTCTCCAATCACTACCAAGTTTGATCTACAGTTACTTTTTTTTGCGCACCTTTACAAAAATGGGCACTCTGCTATTAAAAAAAACATAAAAAATGAGCTTTTTAGAAGAGAAAAAATCCTGAAAAAAGAGAAAGAGAAATAATGAAGTAAAATGGCAAAAAAAAAATTAAAAAAAAACGACGTATATCACTTTCAACTCCAATTAATATTGACTTTGATCTGTAGTTACTCATTTTTTTGCGCACCTACGAAAAAATAGACTTTGTGTTACTCTTAAAAAAATGTTTTTTTTTTTCAAGACAAAGAGAGTAATGAGATCAAAAGAAAAAGTTAAAAATGAAAAATATTCACTCCAATCAATACTGACTTTGATCTCCAATTTCTCAATTTTTTCGCTCACCTTAACAAAAATCGTTCTTGTATCATAAAAAAAATAATTAATTTCTTCAGAATAAAAAACTCGGAAGTCCAAGAAAAAAAGAGAAGTAATGAAGTAAAATGATAAAAATGAAAAAAAAATAATAATAAAAGTTGAAAAAGAAAGAAATGGAAGGGGGAAAATGTTGGTTGGGAGAGTAAAAGGCGAGTGTGAGGGTGTGGGCGCCCCCAAGGCCTTCTGCTCGCCATTTACGGTCAGGCGAAGAAGCCGGACACTGGCTGGGAGGGGAGACACGCGAAGTAAAGAAGGAAAAAGGAGGAGGAGGAGGTGAAAAAGTGCGAGAGAGTATCGCTGTAGTCCGGCAGCATCCGCGGAAGATCATCGTTCTCCGCGAGGAAGAAAAAGCCCAGAGGGGGGCAGAAATAGAAGAGAAATAACGATAAGGATGAGAGGACAAGATGCGCGCGCACATCGCCTCTGGTCAACGTTGCGGTATCGCCGTTTTGTTCTTTCTCTTCCATCCTTCTGTCCTTCCCATTTTCGTCCGGCAAATCCGTAAACTCCGGGTCCTCCGGGCCGTAAACTGGAAGAGTTTGTCTTCCTTTTTTCACGAAACATCACGAACTGGAAACAGGATGAGGATAAATTTTAAGGAAAAAGGAAGAGAGTGCAAACTCTTTTTCTCTGAATTCTTCTATAAAAACAATGTCTGCAATATCTAAAAGGTGGAGACTTTTTCAGTGAAGTTACGTTAGAGGGCAGCACGAACGCTATCCGAAGAATTTTGGCGCTTTTCGACTCATTTATTGTTGAGCATTTTTTTTTTGTATTTTTGAAAATTTTTTGCAATTCTAGAATTATTTTAGATAATCTTTGTTTGCAGATTTAATATTTGAAGAAGTGGGTTTTGTTGTTTTTCGTTTTTTCTTCCTGCCATTCTCATTTTCGTCCGGCAATTTCGTAAACTTCAAGTCCTCCGGGTCGTAAACTGGAATAGAGTTCGTCTCTGTTTGATGAAAAATGGCGAACTGGTAACAGGGTAAGAATAAATTTAAGAAAAAAGGAAAGAAACACTCTTTCTTCGAATTCTTCTGTATAAAAAACATGCAATACCTACACAATGAAGACTTTTTGGAGGAGAAGAGTTTCTTCAGCTTCCAGAGACATGACGTCATAAAGCAGCATGAACATTGAAGGATCCGAAAGAGTGTCATTTTATCTGTTTTTTTCTAACCATTTCAGTTAATACTGGACGTTTTTAAATAATAAAATATGAAATTATAAATCGAAGCTTTTTCTCTGAATTCTTATGTGATCAAACACTCTTTTTACAACATTTAAAAACAGAGACGTTTTTTCTGCCTAAACTACGTCAGAAGGCAGCACGAACACTGTTCGACAAATCTTAACGTTTCTCCTATTTCTTTTAGTGGACTCATTAAAATATCTGAGTGATTTTTTTTCAGCTGCTTGGGATCTCATCAAGATATCTGACTTTTGGTAATGTTAATTTATAAAAGGATTCAATATTTGAAAAGATAACAATCGGTGTGCACACGGGCGCGGCCAGTAACCTCGTCGGAGGCGCCTGCAACCTCGCCCGAAGTGCACCAAGTGCATTCCCGTTCGGATAACGTGTCGGCTGCGAAGTAAGGCGAGGAGCAAAAAAATCTGGCGTTGCTCGAACGCACATGGCTAGGGAAGATTCTCGCGTTTGCCTCCGAGCTCCGAAATACAAAACATCGTACGTTCGTTTTCTCTCTCATTCTTTTTCTCTCTCTCTCTTTTTATTCCTCTCTTATTCCCTTCTCTTCCAATTTATTTTTATTTCCCTTGCCAGTTAAATCCCTCAGTACGGAGGATATACGAGCCAGATCGTGAATCAAAACGCCAGCTTTGCTCCTTTCCTCGTAGCAGCTCGAGCGTGGCGTCGGGCAAGCCAGGATTAATTAGCGTATGACGTTCTTTGAGAAAACGTGCGGAATAGGTTTCCCGATATTCTCAACAGCGTACATAAACCATTTCTCATTAGTTTCACTGATGAAAAAAATCAAAAAGACCTCATGAATAATTATAGCACATTTTTGTATGTATCTCAACATTTTAATGAGTATATTTTAACTATTCTTTGTTTATAATGGATAAAATTTTTTAACTAGATTGATTTTGTGTAGAATACGAAATTTTAAGTATAGGAAATTCTTTAAATTTGCTATAATTAATTATTTTGTTTATAAAAAATTATTTTTAGACTCTTTTATATTTTTTCTCAATTTTCAAATTGTGGATGTCACTTCATGAATTAATTTTTTAACTATTTTTAATAATTTGTAATGTTTTTGTTTAAATTTGTTCGACGAAACGATTAAAAAATCGAAAAATTTATATTTTCGAGTCACACGAACGAGATATAAACAAATACAATATTGCAACGAAATATATAAAAGTTTTTAAATTTCAAACACCAGTATGAAATTTTTTATATTTCTGCACTGCTTGATGCAAAACTGCTGAAAAATGCGTCACGGATCGCTCCCGTTCGCGAAACGTGTCTCTCGTCTTGGAAATCACAATAGAAATTTTCTTTGTTTCCTAAAATGCGTATCCACTCTCCCTTTTAGTCCCGTTCTTGATTTTTCCTCGTTTCTTTTAATCCCGTGTATGCAGTGCGTAAACTCCGGGTACTAAACTTGACGTCTCGCACGTGCACACAAAAGTACAGATATTTATACACGTTCATGTCGGATGCGTATTTTGGCAGCGACCTCGCTTTCAATAAACACGAACACGAGTGCACAGCCGTTCGTTAACGCGCTTTGAAAAAGGAGCTCAAAGCTGACTCTCATAATCTCAAAAGAAAAAGAGAAAAAGAAGAAAGAAAAAAAGAGAAAAAGGAGAGATAAGTGCATTCGCGTATTTTCTCACATGCATCGGATCTAACGTTAGGAAAACTTGCGAAATTTCGTCGTTAATATCCAAAGTGCTTCGTCGTCTCTGTTTTTCGACTCATTTGTCTCGGTGTTTATTTTCGAAAAAGCCCGCTCGTCGTTAAGAAATCGGAATCGGCGAGAGAGGAATATTTTATCGGACGTCTCGAAAATGTTTGTTTGGAGAAATTGCCCACACTCGTCATTAAAAACATATATAACGAGCACTTCGCCGCAATGACGAATTTCTGTTTTTTCAACAATTTTGCGATGACAATTTTTTGGAATTTGAAAAAAGGAGAAATTATGATTTTTATTTTTCGGGCTTGTCATTACCGCGCGTTTTGATTATTTGTAATTTTTTATTCAATATTCATCGATTTTGTTTATATACAAAACGTGAAAAAATGAATTTGAAAATCCGTCGATTGGACGGTCCAATCATCTGTCAATTTGACAATTTAATAATCTGATAATTTTACAATGATCTGTCATTTTGATAATTCAACAAATGCCGAATTTTTATTTCATTTTTCAATAATTTTGCGACGATAATTCTTCGGAATTTGGAAAGAGGATAAATATTCGGGAAATATTTTATTTTTCAAAAAATCTCGTTAATGAATCAAGATTTTTATTTTTTGGTGTTTTCATCATCGCACGTCTTGATTATTTGCACTCTTCGATACAATTTTCATCGTTTCTTTGCAAAACGTTTATAAAAGCGATTTTGACGATCTGGAAATTTAACAATTCAGTCATCATTCGATTTTACAATTTAACAGATAACGAATAATTTCTGGTTTTTCAACAATTTTGTCATCAAAATTTTTTCGGAATTTGGAAAATGGAGAAAATATACAGGACAGATTTTATTTTTTAATAAATATCATTAACGAATCAAGAATTTTATATTTTGAATTTTTCATCATCGCACGTTTTGACTATTTTTATTTTCTGTTACAATAATTTTCATCGGTTCCTTGCAAAACGTTATAAAAGCGAATTCGACAATCTGGCCGATTGTTTCACAATTCGTTTTTCATTTCAGTCATTCTGAATATTCGTACGAAGAAATTTAACATTTTTTTGCCGAATTAAAATTCAATTTATACTTAAACGTGAGATAATTTTCTTTTCGATAGAAAACAAAGCAAAAAATAGTTATCTTTGGTCCTCCATACCACGTAACGATTACAAAAAAGAATAGAGACGAAAAATGGAAGAAATGAACGAGAAGAAAAAAAAAGATAACACATACTCGTATTGCGAAGTATACAATAATTAATTGTTATTTTTCAATTATAATAATTAAATTGTGATGGATTCGCGAGTTACATTTTGTTGCTGCTTGTCTTTTTCAATCTCTCGATTTCTTTATATCCAACGACGTCGTACTACGAACACTTTTTTTTTCATTTGTTCATTAAAAAATATAATGATAACAATAATTATAATAAAATACGACAAATCGTTGCGATTTTTCGTCCGAAATTCGTTCGACTAGAAAATGCAAAAAAAAAAATTAAGTACACGCACACAATTCTCTCAATTATTCTTTTTTCTCAAAATCCACTCGACTCTCGGTCTCTAAAATCAAAACTAATATTTTTTATTAAATAAAAAAGCTGATCGTTCAATCGCTCGTTTTTGTTAAAATTAATTTTTGGCACAATACTTCCACCCCGAGAAAAATCGAGGCTCATAAAATACGTCGTATCTTTTTCTTTTTTTTTTCGTCGATCAAGCCACGGCTTTGAGAAATCGAAATAATGATTTTTCGAAACCGGAGCATCGCGCTCGGGCCAAATAATTTATTCACGCTTCGCGCAAAGTTTATCACGCCGCTCGCGATTCACCTCGTGTCCGTACCGTAAAAGCTAATTCACTTAATGGTCGCGTAACACGCGCACATTATTGCATTTTTCCCCGGCTATCCCGTTTTTCACGCATTTTTCAAAAATGTTTCTCTCTGGCAAAAATCCTTTGGTTTCATTCCAAATTTTTTGGATTCTTCACGCTCAGCCAGCGTCGAAAATCTTCAATTTTTCTCCTTCCCGTTCGTCCTGTTTTCCTCTCGTTCCCTCGGAAAATCGACGAACGTCCGGTTGAAATATTCAAAGAGCAGGATCTGAAAAAAATTTTAAAATTAAATGAAAGACGAAATCATGAAATTTTTAATTAAAAAATTTTTTTTTTTCGGATTCGAGGGCTCAAAATTTCTTTCCTCTATCCGTTCGTTTCAACGTCCAATCGCAACGAGAGCCAATATCGCGTATCAGAATCGCTTGTCTATCCGTTATACACGCGATAATAGACTCGAATATTTTAAGACACAGAAATTTTCAGTGGGAGCTCTAAATAGTCACGACGATGTTGTAACTCCGATGCCCCACTGCGACTTCTTCTTCTTCTTCTTCTCTTTTACCGTGCGTGTCGGATGAGAGAGAAAGGTGGAGAGAGAAAAGAGAGAGAGCGCGTGTTTTCGCTCCTTTTTGCTTTCGGGCAAACTGCTTTTCTACCAGCCTGACTCGATATTAACATTTTCGAAACTGTACCGCGACCAATCACGTTTTCTACTCGAAAATTTTAACCCCCGGGACGAAAATTTCGTAAATATTAACGCATTTTAGAAAAACTTTGAGGTGAGCTCCGAAATAACAGATCGTTACTCAGTCTTCGTAAATAAATTTAACTCCCTACGTATTTCCGTTATCAGCAGATTTACGATTTGACGGATATGTGACGTCAAAAATTGCTGCAATTAATGCATCATTATTTTATGATTTTTCAGTATGTGTAACATTTTTTTTAGTACTCCTTTTTTGGAATATTTTAAAATGAATTTCTATTGAATATCTGATGTCAAAAATTTCTCCAATTGTCATTATTTCATGATGTTCGTATTGCAATTTTTTTTTTTACTCTCCTTATTTGAGATTATTTTCTAAAAAAATTTCTTGTGTGATGTATATTTGACGATTTGACAAATACCTGACGTCATACATTGCTGCAATAAATGCATTATTATTTAATGAATTTTTAATGTGATGTATAACATTTTTTTAATAGTTCTAAAGAATTATGTGACAATTTTTTTGGAAGTTTTTGAAATAAAATTCTTGCTTGATTAACATCTAACGTTAAAGATTACTACTCGAATCATTATTTTAAATTTCTTGATTCTATATGAAAATTTTTTAGTTCTACTTCTTTGACATTATTTTTGAAACGAAGTTTTTATTCGATGAATATCTGACGATTGACGAATATTTTATTATAAAGGCTGCTGTAATTAACTTTTGATTATTTTATGATTTTTTAATCTGCGTTAAATTTCTTTCTCCTTTTATCACAATTATTTTTAACACAAATTTCTATAAATATTCGCGTTACCACAAATAAATTCTCTCTCCGAATTTTATTATTAACGAATTTACGAGCTGACTTAAATTACCCGTGAAAAATTTGCGCAATTAACGTGAACATTTTAGAGAATTTTCATCATTCGAAAGTTCTCTTTCTGTATTTTATTGTCAGAGGATTTACGACTCTCCTGGAATGAGACGTCAAAAATTTGCAACGCGTGTATTTTTTCCGTAGTTTTATTCCCCTCGAAATTCTCGATTTCTTTCTGAATTTTCGTCGTTTAATATTTCCGTGGAATATCGCCGTTTCGTTTGTTTTTTTTTCACGAGACGACGATATTTATAAATTTTTTCTCACACGCATTTGTCTATTTATTTGATTTTTTTTCATTTCTTTCTGGTCGAACCTTCATCAAGCTTCCTGAAGTTCCGTCTTGACTCCTGTGAGACTGTGGTGATGCCTGGTCGCAAGTTTATTCGCGAGTTCATGCATTACGTCTCTGTAAATAACCGTATCCAAATTTTCGCCGAGCATGTAAAGAAGAAACCAATCGCCAACTTTGCTCCGGCGAACTATCGTCTCGACGGCTTCTCTCTTGACGAGATGAAACCTCAGCCTTAAAAGATAAACCCTCGTACGTGGTGAAAAAATAATGACGATCTGTAAAAATAATTTTAAAAATTTTAGAACTTTTTTTGTAAAATTAAAAACCAATAATATTGAAAATTACAAAATTCTAAAATTGACTGATTGCAATTGCATTAACTGCAACAAACTGGAGTAAAAAGAACAAATTTATGAATTTGAATCATTGCGATTTGAATAACTGCAACAAATCATATTGAAAATTGCAAATTTATGAATCTGAGTGATATATGTTGAAGTGGGGAAAATTGTTGAGGGAGAGAGCTAACATTTACCATAATTGCAATTCTAATAATTGCAGCAAATGGAATTGCAAATTACAAATTTATGAAAATGAACAACTGCAATTCAAATAATAGAGCAAAAATAGAATAAAAATAAAATGGAGCAACAAATAAAGTTAAAAATTACAAATTTATGAAAAAACAAAATTGCAATTGCAGTAAATGCAAGAAATATAATTAAACATTACAAATTTATAAAATTAAATAAATCGACAATTATGGTTAGAAAATTTAGCAAATAGGCTTTTAACTCACTCTGTATAAGACAGTCAATAGACTGAGAACGCCGAGAGCGAGAAACCAGAACCACAAAAAAACGTAGATCTTCTCGTTTACAACATTCAAGGGAAGTATGCAGACGGCGTCGTGAGTCTCAACCTCTCCGCTCACGCCATACTTGTAAAAAGTGCACTTTGTCATTCTTGGGAAAACGTAGATCATCGGATCGACGCGATCCTCTTGATCGGACTCGAGAAATCTCAGAACGTCGATGCCGAAAGTCAGGAAGGCACCATCGAAGAAACGATTCATCAAAAACATCTGGCCTGAGATCATTTTATATTTTGAGTATCGATTTTATTTGTAAATTCTAATTGCAGCTATTTTTTTTTCATTTTTGATGGATTAACATGTTTTTAAAATCAAATTTTTATCGAATCAGTTTTTATAAATTTTTTTTTTAAATTTAATTCGATAAAAAAAATTTTTAGTTGATCTTCAATTGAATTTCTATCATCAAGAAATCTTAAAAAGTTGCTGTTGAGTGTCAGAAATGAAGAATCGAAAATTCACCAAAAACATCTGACCCCAATTAATTTAATTTTTTTCAACAATTTGAAAATTGTACTTGTAATATTTTTAAAATTTCGATCAATTACAATTTTTTAAATATGAAATTGTTCCGGATTCAAATGGTACAAAAATAATTTTCTCAAAGGTAAAAAGGAATAAAAAATAAAATGCCAATCATCAAAATTAATTAAATTAAGTGCAAGAAAAAACATTTGATTTTATCTTAAATAAAAAGGAAACAAATTGAATAATCATACTAACCGACCACGTTTATCAGCGCGAGAAGCTCGCAAATGTAATATCTGTACGCCCACCAATTGTGAAAACTCAAATTCTCCCAGAGATAATCGAGGAGCATTTTCTTCTTCTGCTTCTTCTCGACCTCAGAGCACAGACCGATGTCGAGATCCATCATGAGAGCGTGTATCTTGCCGCCTTCCCAGCCTTTCCAGAGCCAGCGAGGGGTATAGAACAGAATAGCCTAAAACAAAAAATCGATTCATTTTTTTAGCGATAAAAAATGAGATGAACACGGCAATATTTTTCACCAATTTATCGTTCTAAATGTCGCAATTTCTCTATTTTTTCATCACAATCAATTTTTCTAAAATTTATATTTTTAAAGAGTGATTTACAGCGTCCAATCTTCGAAGTTCTATAGATATTCTGAAAAACGGTGTTAAAAATAAAAGAATCATTTTTTGTATTAAATTAAAATAAATAATTTATTTTTAATTTATACAAAAAAAAATTCTTTTGATTCGTGAGACAATTTGAAATCAAATTGCAGATTTTTTAAAAATGATTTCATTTATTAACTATATTTAAATAAAAACACTCTTTTACATTAATTTTTTATAAACAAATATTTTAAATCAAATGAAATTACAGTAACATCAATTTAAATTAAATTACACTGAATAGTATAATTATTTTTTGTCAATTATCCAATGGATGAATCTCGTTGAGTGAGAATGTAATTTTGTATCGAGATCGATCACGGTGTGATTGCTTGACGGATAGTTTGGTCAGTGCCACCGGTCACTCGTTACTCTTCCATTAAAGCAAATATATAACGCGATAAATTACCACGACGGGCCTCTAGCTCCTCTCTCCGTCTACGTTCCGAGCTTATAACATCGCGAGTATAAACATAATTTACGGTTTCCTTTGGAACTGACGTTAAAACCAAGAGAGGATGCACCGAATTCGCTTTAGACTGCAATCTGCACGCACACGGTCTTATACTCATGAGATCTTTTGTTACGAAGAAGAATAGAAATTCGTATAGAAAAAATTCTTCTTCGCCGACCACATGACTACACCTTTTTGTGCCCTTTTCATTTGGACGTCAAAAATCTCGTGATATGATTTGAGAAAATTTTTTAATTTTATTTTATTTCAATTTTGCAACATTATATTGTAACCTAAATAAAAAAATAATTAAATAAAATAAGCGAGATATGCGTGGGATTCAGTGAAAAATTTGTCAAACGGGTGCTGAAGAAATATTTTTTTTAAATGATGATGGAATTAATTTTTAATTTTTTTGACGTGTAATTATAAAATTTTGCATTCAAAGTATCATGGCACATAGAATCATAATTAAATTGAATCCAAATCACTATTGACTCAATTTAAATCATTTTTTTAGTAAAAATCATTAAAAAATGATTCTAATAAATTCAGCTTGACAAACAATGTACTAAAATTTCTCTTCAGTCTAGAAAAAAAATTCCCCTTGACCATAACACTTTTTCCATCGTCCCCGACTTTATAAAAATCACGTAAAATCGTTTCGACTCTATTTTTCTCATTTTACCTAAATTCAGCAATTTACGATATTACCCTCTACACTCAATAAATTGAGAACGATTTTCGTAATTGTGATAAATATCTCAAAGATTTTGGGTCAAGTTGAGGAATTTTGTTTTCCGTGACACGAGCCGTCCTCCAGATTTTTACGAAAACTCGAAGGGGTAATATCAATCTTCGGGAAGGCAGAGGCTGTCAGTGGGCATCTCGTCTCGAGCGCTTTGAAAGCTTGACGTCAGATATGCGAGAGCGAGGGGTCCTATCGACGATTCTCCTGTCGCTTATTTGGGGAAAGATCGGCCTCGTAATGATCACACACTGTAAAAATAAAATCTCGAACAAATAAATTTTGAGACTCTTTCCCCCTCGGATGCGTGTGTGGATATAAAGTCATGGCAACTATAAAGGAGAAACGTTTAAGAATAAAATGAGGCAGGCGATGTTTCGAAATTCGTAACCGCATACACTCTCCCCTAGTCAGAATATAGAGACGTTGTTTTCCTGGTACAGACGTTCGGGCTTCATCATTCTCTGTCTCCAGACGAAGGCACGAGACATTGAAGAGAACTATGAAGAGATGAGAAAACGCGCGATATCTTGACGCAAATTCCGAGAGAGAAGGAGAGAGAGAGAGAGTTGGCTCGTTAATTACCAAGACACGCAGAGTTCCTCCCTCTCGCATCCCTTGGCTCTCGCTCTCTTTCTTTCTTTTTTCCCTCTTTCTCTCTCTTTCTCTTTCTCGATCTGTGACAAAATTACCAACACGAAATATATTTCAGTCCAGCAGCATCTTGCCTCTAGTCACTCTTAAGAGGAAATCTAATAATGGAATTATGACTCTGTAAAAGCCGATGTGGCAACGATTGCTTTGAGGAAGGATTTCATTTCTTCAAAGCACATCGTCTTTTAAGGGGGAAGAAGGACATTTTTTTGGATTTTTCTTTTTTCGAGTATTGATTAAGCATGTAGAATGAGATATTTTGGGTTCTGGTCAGGTTGAGTGGAATTTTTTTGTCCATTGATCGGTGAAAATTTTACTGCATGATTTGGTCTGGAAAATCAGAATTTTTGAAGAAAAAAGAATGACATCGTTTCAGAGAGAATCACAAGTAAAAATTTTACTGTCCAAAATATATAACATTTCGGAGGTACATGTGAATTCTGGTTCGATCATTTCAAAATTGCACTGCACGCTTTTCTCTGGCAATGAGAAAATAGAATTTTTAAATAGAGTAGATAAAAAAGTTGGATGTTCCATTTTCAACAGAGAGAGTAGTGTACAATTTCTGTTTTTCCTAAAAATTTCAGCAAATTGAACAAAATAATTTGTTTTGTATTTCCCTCTATCACACTGAGACTTCACCTTATTATAAAATCCAACAATGAAATTACTACAGTGTTAAGGCAGAATTAATTTCATCCTTTCTTCAAACCACATCATTTTTTACTGAGGAAGAAGTTTCTGCAGCCTCTTTCAAGAATGGATTAATCACATGCAAGATATCTTCCTTCTAGTCACTTTTGAGAGAAAACCTAATAATGAAATCATGACTACGAATTGAATTATGATGTGCTTTGAGGAAGAAATAACAGTCCCACTTAAAGTTTTCTACAGAGAAAGAAGAAAATTCTTTCGATGTCTCTTTTCAAGAATCGATTAACTATACGCGACATATCTTGCCTATAGTCACTCTTAAGAGGAAGTCTAATAATGGAATTATGACTCTGTCACAATATCTTTGTGGGAGAATTCCATTTCTTCCTAAAAGTAGATCAGCTTTTACATCGGAAGAAAGAAATTCTTTCGAAGTCTCTTTTCAAGAAACGATTAATAACTATATCAACTATACACGAGATTCGCCTCTAATCATCTTTAAGAGGAAATCTAATAATGGAATTACATGACTCTGTCACAATATCTTTGTGGAAGAATTTCATTTCTTCCGCAAAGTAGATCATCTTTTACATCGGAAGAAAATTTTTTTTTCGAAGTCTCTTTTCAAAAATGGATTAACTATTAACTATACACAAGATATCTTTGCTCTAGTCACTCTTAAAAGAAAATATAATAATGGAAATACGACTGTCACAATATTTTTTCAGGAATCGATTAACTACATCAACTATACATGAGATTTGCCTCTAATCACTCTTAAGAGGAAATCTAATAATGGAATTACATGACTTTGTCACAATATTTTTGTGGAAGTATTTCATTTCTTCCTCAAAACAAATCAGCTTTTACATCGGAAGAGAAAAATTCTTTCGATGTCTCCATTCAGGAATCGATTAACTACATCAATTATCCACGAGATTTGCCCTTAATCACTCTTAAGAGAAAATCTAATAATGGAAATACGACTATCACAATATCTTTCTGGAAGAATTTCATTTCTTCCTGAAAGTAGATCAGCTTTTACATCGAAAGAAAAAAAATTTTTCGAAGTATCTTTTCAGGAATCGATTAACTACATCAACTATACATGAGATTTGCCTCTAATCACTCTTAAGAGGAAATCTAATAATGGAGTTACATGACTTTGTCACAATATCTTTGTGGAAGAATTTAATTTCTTACTCAAAACAAATCAGCTTTTACATCGGAAGAGAAAAATTCTATCGATGTATCCATTCAGGAATCGATTGACTACATCAATTATACACGAGATTTGCCTCTAATCACTCTTAAGAGGAAATCTAATAATGGAAATACGACTATCACAATATCTTTCTGGAAGAATTTCATTTCTTCCAGAAAGTAGATCAGCATCGAAAGAAAAAAATTCTTTCGAAGTGTCTTTTCAAGAATCGATCAACTATATCAACTACATAAGATTTGCCTCTAAGTCACTCTTAACAAGAAATTTTATAATGGAATTCCATGACTCGGTGACAATATCTTTTAAGAAGAATTCCATTTCTTCCTCAAAGCAGATCAGTTTTTACATATCAAGAAAAAATTCTTTCGAAGTCTCTTTTCAAGAATGGATTAACTACTTCAACTATACACGAGATTTGCCTATAGTTACTCTTAAGAGGAAATCTAATAATGGAAATACTGTCACAATATCTTTTAGGAAAAATTTAATTTCTTCCTCAAAGTTTAGCTTTTACATCGAAAGAATAAAATTTTTTCGATGTCTTCAAGAATAAATTGACCATATACGTGAGACTCAACTCGCGAATTCAGAAGGGAGAATTTTGGGATTCGTGTCAACGAACCTATCGAGTACAAGACGTTAGCCCCGTCTCTCTCTCTCTTTTGCTCTCTTTCTCTCTCTTCTGCTTCACATCATTCTTACTGGCACGCTTAACGCGGGAATAGTTTTTGCCGGTAGGTTCTCTGGCGATGGGCCAGTATTCGCCGATATGAAGATTGTGGATTCCTCGTTTCAACGACGTGCAGGAGCGAAACGAACAAGCGAGAGACCACGAGGTAATCCCCTTTGACTCGTGAAAATGGATGTTGGAAAATACGATATTTTCCATTTGCAGGAAAATGACAGAAAAAGTTTGGTAGAGCGGAATTTACAATCAACGAGAGGATTAAATTGATCTTCGTTGCAAAAAAATAGCGAGAGTATTTGCTCGATGAAGTACCCGTCTCCGACGCTTTTTATTCCGACGATGACGCTGTACTTCGTGAAACCAGCCGGAGAAAAGGTACTAACGAGTTTTGATGAACGCGAAATGCGGACTTTACTCCCTGCTAATGAAGGCATCGGCGAATCATTCGTTGACTTTGTACATTTATCAAGGCAGACTCTTTTCTGCGAATATTTTTCAGTACGAATTTTATTGAGGATATTTTCAATAATTTAGAAATTTTTTTTCAACTATTTAAAAAAACGAAAATTAAAATTTAGATGAGTTTGATCGTCTTTGAATCTTTACTAAGGTATGTTTATTATACAATAATAATCATAAATGAATTTTTTTATTATATTCTGTTGATATTTTTTTAACATGAATTTAATTAAGTATATTTGTACGGATTTGTGTTCGCATTTTTCTGTTAGTTTTTCGACAAAATTAAACAATTTTCCACCGATTGAAATTGTATCGCTTTATATCGCTTGGTTTTGGTAATATGAGAACTAGAGTGTTTGTTTTCAAAATTTTCTGAGTGTATTTTTGAATTTTCTGCTGATATTTACTGAGTAATTGAACAATAAGGAATCCGTTTTTTGATATACATTTTATAGATATACAATATTTTCATCTGGTGTCTCAATTATAGAGGTAACCAATCTTAGCTGTTCCAGTAAAAGAGGTCAATATAGAAAAAAATCAAAAAATGAAATTCCACTTATAGAGGTTTTGCAGTCCCACTAATAGAGGTATTTTGGTACGAAGGAGACGGGACCTCAGTATGAGTTTCAGTTATAGAGGTTTCCCACTTATCCAGGTCCCACTTATCCAGGTTTCACTGTATATATTTTTAACACTCATTTCATTATTTAGAATTTTTTTTACTTCAAAAATTTTTTTTTTATAATTGTATGATCAATAAACAAACAGAGAAGAAAGAAGAAAAATTTCGAATAGATTGAGACCTTTATATCTGATGACAGCTATAATTTAATGACCATCAATGAATAAAGATTTTAGATCGAGTTACGTGTCAATCTTACTTGTAACAACAGTGCGAAGATAACCCACTGATAATACTTGTGCTGCTTGACAAGGGGATGATTATGATAATTGTGACCGTGAATATCGTTCTTGCTGTTAATGACACCCGGATAAGGTACGGCCTGTCCAACGGTCATGTTGAAGGCGTGTATGAGACTGTAGGTAGTATGAAGCCAGCAGAAGGTCTCAAGTACGACCTTGTCAACGGCACCCGCGCCCTCGCAATGAATCGGCGAGCCTGATATGCTTTTGCACGCGAGTGTCAGACAGCCGCCGAGCAACAATGCTACCGTCACACGATAATGAAGACGAAATATAAAAGTGTCTTCGGATGCTCGCTGAACCTTGAACAAGGATCTCAGAGATCCAAAGATGTCGATCATCTTTAACATTATTGGCATTGTTCTCGATTGTTTTCTCTTCCTCTCTCACTTTTACAAAAAACCGAATAAATTCGACGAACTTTTGAGAATTGTTCACTCGTTGATTATCGCTTTGACACTGATCGCTGGATCTTGAAAAAGGATTTTATAGATCCAAAGATGTTGATCATTGGAGTCATTGGCATTTCGTTTTTCTTTTTTGTTTTTTACAAAAATTCGAAAAATTTTTGAAAATATTTTATTTGGTGTTTAGTATAATTCGAAGATATTAGGATCGTTTATTAAAAATTTGTTATCACTTTGAAACGAATAATCGTTGAATTGTAGACAAGAATTTTAGAGATCCAAAGATGTTGATCATTTTTTAATTATTTGAATTGTTCACGATTGTCTTGTTTTTATTGTTGACTTTTCCAAAAAATTGATTAATCTCGGAAAGCTGTCAATAAATCGTCAATCTTGATCTTTGAAAAAATGATGCTCAATTGTTCATTCGGTATCTGATATCAATGAATTGTTGATGGACCTCAGTCGAGGATTTCAGAGATCGAAAAATTTCGATAATTTTTAACATCATCAACATTCTTCATAATTGTCGTCTCTTCCTTTCTGTCTTTTCCAAAAATCCGAATAAATGGAAATAAATTTCTATAATTCTTCAGTCTTAATCTTTTGATTTGAAGAAATTATTCGGTATTTAATATCGTTGGAATAAATTTGCGAATCCGTTTATTGCGTCCGCCAATATCGCGATCACCACAACTTTCCCTCGATCCCGACAACATGTCCCCTCACTCGTCACTTCGGATAACACTTTAGGAAATTTTCATTGCGTAAGCCCCGCTAGGGGTTATTAAATTATGGAAATAACATTATTTGAGCTCCATCTATTGACCCACGTGGCTCTCCCAGACTCGATCCTCGCGTGTTTCATTATTACGATGCGAATTAACTTCCACCTCGTTCTATCAAGATTCATCTCAACGTCACAAGAAAACAAATTTCACGAATTTTCTCACCACTCTCAAATTTTCACACAATTTTAACCGAGAAATTTTCAACTCGTTTTTCATCATTTAATATTTTTTAAAATTCCACTGTAAAAAATGCACTCTTTTAAAAAATTAAACACATTTACGTTTTTTTAAAATGAAAATTTGTTTTTTGATTTTATTTTAAATGTAAAATTAGCAAAAATACGGGAATTTGACGGGTGCAACAGGAAACAAAATAGACGAGACGAACAGGGAGACAACATTCGTGAAACACAGAAGCAAGCAGAAGACTGATCGGACTTGAAAGGCATCCCTTGGCCTCGAGCAACCCTCCTAAACACATAACTCATATTATCTCCTCCGAGTCTTTAGTTTTCTTATATTTTTCTTGCTCTTTCTCTCTTTTTCCACGTCCGCGGGCTTTTAAATATCTAAAGAGCCGAGAACGGGAATGACAAGTGCTGTCACTTTTTTTCCACTGCGGAAAGCCACTGAAGTTTCGTTGCAATTTATTCGAGCCACAAAGTAACCGTGGGATGAATAAAAAAATCAGATACTTGAAAGAGAAGTTTAAAAAATGATGAAGAATTTAAAAAGGATTTTTTAATTCTCTTGTTATTTTTATATTTTTCCACTTTCTTGAGCTTTCAAGTATTTGGAAGACGCGAACGGAAATGACAAGTGCTGTCACTTTTTTTCCACGGCGGAGAGCCAGCGAAGTTTCGTTGGAATTTATTCGGTCCACAAAGTAACCGTGAAACGAATAAAAAAATTTAGAAAAATTTAAAGTAATCAAAAATTTTAAAAGCTTCTTTCTCTTGTACGTTTTTCTGGACTTTTAAAATTTCTAGAGAATGACAAGTGCTGTCACTTTTTTTACAACGAAAATCCACTGAAATTCCATTGCAATTTCAAGCAAGAAAGTCACCGAATGAATAAAAAATATAAAAAATTGTCAAATATTCTAAGAGCTTTTTTTAGATATTTTTTACTAAATTTCTGAACTTTTTTTTAATTTCAAGAGACAAACGTGAATGACAGCTGTCACTTTTTTCCATGGCGAAAAATTCTATTGTAATTTATTCGATCCATAAAATGACCGGAGTCAATAAATAAAAATCAGATACTTGAAAAAAATCAGACTTTAAGAGCTTTTTTGATAAATTGCCCCTGACTAATTGCGGGATCACTCGAATTCCTAATAATAATTCCATCTGCTCGCTCAAATTCCCAATTTATCTTTTACTTCGAGTCTGTTTCTCTTCATAATCGGTCCATAATTCATTGATAATGAAAATTCGACCGTTAGACTGTCGTTGCTGGGTTTAATTACAGTCTCGAGGAGGAAACTTGACGTTTGGCACGCGTCGCTCTGAAACGTTTTTCTCATCATCGCGATCGTCCGCTATCGCGATTCCCGCTGGTATCTGGCCTCTGGCCCGAGAATGCGCCGAATCAAAGATCAGGTGAGAAGGAATAAAGATCAAACGCGACGGAGGGAAATCACTCGCAACCGGAATTTGACGAAACGAAAATTGATGCTGGCGAGTATATGTAGAGAATTTCTTTCTTCACGTGACAACGGAAAAATCTGGGTCATTGTCAAAGCTCTGTTTTGTATTCCTCTTCGCTCGTCTTTCTCGTTCCTCTCTTTCTCCACACGCGAGAGATTTCGCTACTTTGGCTACTTCGCAAACGTTCTCGCCTCGACGCGAACGATCATCAGCGCTCATAATATTCCGGGAAGACCTCATTACATTGCCCGACCTCGACCGATTAATTTCTTTTCTTATTTCTCGTGTCCATCCCTCGTTCCGTACCTGATGCCGTTTATAAATAAGCGTCCACTGTACGAGAGAAAAAAAAGAGAGGCGAAACGTTCTCCGGGAATCTCAAAACTTATTCTCTCGGGCTGGAGAACAATTTTAGAGTGACCTTCGTACTTTGAATGATGCGGAAAATAAGAGAATGGGGAATAAAGATTTACAATTCTGTGGGAATTCAAAAAAGGATTTAAATTTATTTATGTATTTTTTCTTAAATTTGATTATTTATGTAAATTAATCTGATTTAGTGAAAAATCAAAGTGAATATTAATAAAATATTGTCGAATAATTATTCATATTTTTTTCTAAATTTAGTTATTTGTGTAAATTAATTTGTTTGAGTGAAATATGAATGTGAATATTAATAAAATATTGTCGAACAATTATTCATATTTTTTTTTAAGAAGGACCTTGCTGAAAGATCATCCGTTTCAAGGCGAATGTCTCTAGCCCTCGCGCTCTGCATTTATTTATGCAACGTTTCAAAAATGAGAATTTTAATATGAATGAATTTAGTTGAATGTAATACAAAATTATTAACATTAAAATATTTTATCAGTTTTTCAGATATTTTCAATTCATTTATGCACATTATTTACAAAATTGAAAATTTCTTGTAAATATAATCTTAATTGGGTAAGAAATTAGTATTAATGAAACAGTGTAAAAAACTATTTAGATTTTTTTCACAAAAATTTTGCTGGAAGATTCATTACAAGGCAAATGTTTCCAACCCTTGCGCTTTCTTCTACCTTTCATATTTATTTACCATAAAGCCTCAAGAATTGAAATTAAAGTGTGAATAAACTTAATTGAATAAAATAAAAAAATTAATATGAATAAAATATTGTTCAAAATTTATTCACATTCGAACTATCTCAAAGCAAGAGAGACAATATTTCGAAAATGCAAATTTTAATGTGACTAAGACCATTCGAAAAAAATTCAAAATTCATATTAAATATTGTCAAAAATATTAATCAGATTTTCTTTTAACTCGGACCTTGCTGAAAGATCAAGCGTCTCAAGGCGAATGTCTCCAACCCTTGCCCTCCCCCGTACCTCTCGCGAGCTTGAACGTCCCCGACCCTCAGCGCATGTACCACCGTTATACACGAGAGCTTCAAAGTTAATGTGATTAGGGTTTCTTTCTTGGCAATGAACTAGATATAAGCCTTTGTAAGCAGGGAAGTAAGTTCCTACCCCGCAATCCCGGAGCGATAAGAAATTCGTCTTATCAGAGGTTTCTCTTTCTCATTTCGACAATAAATTATTTTTTGCCATGTGAAATTTCCATTCATAAATAATATCATTTTTTTATATTATTTTCATGAAAAATGTCCAAATCTAAAATTTTCTCTATCTGTCTGATAAATCTAACTTATAAAAATTAATTGATTTAATCGAAGAAAAATTTTTATTTTATTTTTGTATTGATTTTGATTTAATTGAATGGAAAAAAATAAAATAAATAAAATAAATAAAAAAAGAAATAGTAGAATAATTTTCGTCGTCAGGAATAAAATCGTAGACGTACATACAGTATCAATTAATAAATTTAAACTATTTTTTTATCACATGGCACTTGCGTGCACAAATACAATATAATATGATGAAAAATTATAATTTTTCAATATCAGTTTCATAGAGAATTTAGAAATCTATCCTCGTTCAGTGTAATATTCATTGCAGTGAAAAATATTTTTTTTCGTCGATGTATAATTTTTTTTTTAGGAGTATGATAGTAGACCTAAAAAGAGCATAAAGTTTCGTAATTTTCAATTTTTTGTTACAGACCAGACCTCGAGTGTTCTAGCTTCGATCCTAAGTAGAGCAATCTCCTTGTTTCGGATCAAAGTGAGGTTCTGCGTCTGCGGAGGAGAATAATCAAGAGATAGAAGAAGAGAGCACGTGGAAACGCGTTTTTTCTCAACTCACCCTGTCAGTCTGATAAGAGAAAAGAAAAAGTTTCCAGTACTTTATTTTTTTTTTTTTTTCAAAATGAAAGCATTATCTATCAACTGTGTGGAAAAAATGCAAAAAATGCAACTCATCCTGTAAGAGTGGTGATAAGAGATGAAAAGCTTTCAGTACTTTATTTTTATTTTCTCTCAAAATAAAACGATTAACGAATGAATTATATGGAAAAAAAATTTGAAAAGAAATTTTCTTTCAAATTTTGTTAAAAACAATGCAAAATTTTTGAATCGCCTAAAAATTAACTCGTACTGTTGAGCTGAGAGAAAAGAAAAAATTTCCAGTACTGTTCTTTCAAAATAAAATTAGTATACAAATTGCATAAAAAATCGTTGACAGGAAAAAAAAATTTTGCATTTCATCTCAATCCAACCTGTCATTCAAATTACAGAAAATAAATTTTCCAGTATTACATTCTTGTTTTCTTTCAAAATACAACCGTTGCGCAAACTATACGAAAAAAGGCGTTGACAGGAAATTCAAATTTTTCGCTTTTTGACGTTTCTCGTATTGGTCTCGTCTGACGGAGATCCGAGGGACTCGGAGATACGAGACATCCGGTTTTCGTAAAAAAAAATGAGAAAGACGGTGAAAAATTGTAGAACCGGAGAAATAAAAGGGAGAAGAGCGGAAGACAATCCGGGATTTTGTGTGAGACGCTGTAACGAAACGAGAGCGTGCGAGACCTGAACTGAATTCATCATGTCTGTTTATCGTGAGCTGAGCTTTTGTAACTTGTCGACTTCGGGGTTAAAGCGTATACAGAGAGGAGAGAGATGAAGAGAACCCGGAGAAACGAGAGAGATCTCGGAGGGAAGACGCGACGTGTGTTTTTCCTCGTGTGGGTGTTGCGAAAGATAAACCCACTCCGGAACACTCATTCGTGTGTTAAATCCCTCTCTGTCCCTCTCTCTCTCTCTTACTCTCTCCCTTGATCCTCTATCTTAGAAGCTCATTCGTCGATAATCAGATACACTTCTCGAGAGATTTGGAGAAATCGACTATGCGACTCTCAGCACGTTCTTAATCGAAAGATCAAATTGTTTAATTGTATCGAATCGTTGAATCGAAAAAAATATTTTGATAATTTATATATTTATTGCTATTCTGTTCCTTTTCCTAATTCGGGATCCTCGAACTTTGAGCTCATTCGTAGCAGATCCATTTCTAAGTAGATTTGGAAAAATATGCAACTCTCAGCACGTTTTTAATCGAAAGATCAAATCGTTTAATTGTATCGAATCGTTAAGTCGAAAAATACATGTTAATAATTTATATATTCGTAATAATTTGTATATTTATTGCTATTCTGTTCCTTTTCCTGGTTCGTGATCCTCGAACTTTGAGCTTATTCATAGCAGATCCACTTATAAGTAGATTTGGAAAAATTTGGAAATATGCAACTCTCAGCACGTTCTTAATCGAAAGATCAAATTGATCTGAATTGTATCGAATCGTTGATTTTAAAGATGACACATTTGTCAATAATTTATGAAATTATTATT
>JAPYYX010000363.1:0-63925 GCA_030522605.1 Cremastinae sp. B BG-2022a | reverse complement strand
GTCGATGTTCTTTGTTTTTATTTCATGAATTTTTATATTTTGTTTGATTTTTGGAGCTTTTTTCAATTGTTTGTTTTTATGTCAGTACGTTGGAACTTTCGCTCATTCGTGTTTTTTATTGTTTGTAAATTTTTTTCATTTATTGACAGGGAATTTCGATTTTTTTTATTTGTGTCCATTTTTATTTTTTATCTCTATTGAAATTTTTTGTTAATTCAGCTTTTTATTGTTTATTCCTTTACTACTTTTCTTTACTTTTTAATCGTTTCCTCGTTTTTTACTTCAGTTTTTATCGCCCATTCTTTTTTTTCTTTGAACTCTAATTTTTTTCCTCCCTGCTCTTTTTTTTCTCTTTTTTTATTCCTCGTTCTCTCGCTTCCTCTTTCCACCTCGATTTTTTCACCAGAGAAAATTACCCGGTGTAACGAAAAGATTTTCTCTCTCTCTTTTTTCTTTCTAAGAATAATCGTACTCGAATCACCAGAAATGACAATTTTCGATCTGGAGAGCGAGAGACAGAGAATAAAGAGAGAAAATTCCCATACTCGTATTCTTTTGATCTTTGATCCTCGTGACGCGTTGAATACTGATTCGGTACTTCGATCGCTTTTATTTTTATTTTTATTATTCTTCAAACACGGCGGAGCACTTGACCCAAATTCGTATCTCACCAGTCTTCAATCTGGCGAATTTCGAGAGAATTTCCTCCGCAAAAAAAAGAGCTCCGCGAAATTTATTTTTTTCTCTTCGGAATTTCAGTCGCCCCGGTGAAAAATCTCGGGAAAATCCGCGATCGTTTCTTTTTCGAGGAGGAAACTGACGTTTCGGGAGCGAGAAATTTTTTATCGGACTGACGCATTTCTCGTAACCCGGATGACGTTTCGGACGAAAATAACGAGAACCGGAGAGAGGGAGAAATTTATTTCTTTTTTTTTTCTCGATATCATTAATTTTTCTGGAGAATGGAGCTCTGACCCCGATTGACCTTACGGCCGGCTCGTCCGCCCTCTCGAGTCTCCCTCGCGACGCCCGAGTCGCAAAACGCGTGTCGCCCGCCCGCAAAAGGGTCACACTTCGTCCTCGAGAGCCTACGGGCTCGCCGGCGTGAAAATTGTCTTCGCGTGGGAGGATCGGAGGAAAAGAGACGCCGTGAGAAATCGATCCGTCCAGCATTTTCTCCGCGTTCCTTTTTCTCTCTCTCTCTCTCTCTCTCTCTCTCTCTCTCTCTCTCTTTCTCCTTCCTCCCTTTGCCGTGTACCGAGAGGTCGACGCACGTTTGGCGCCAACTAAACAGCAAGGACGTTGACGAGGAAAAAAAAAGAGAGAATAATAAACGAGTAGAAAATTGTCGCAGATACGATCGGGAATTGCAATTTTTTTTTCTTTTTTTTTCTTCTTTTTTTTTTAATAAGAAATATCACTTGTTTAATTCTTCTTCATGGCTGAACATCGGAACAAATATTTCTATCGAAAATGTGGGCGTTTGTCTATTCCAGTCTCGTTACTTCGTCACGTACTCGAGAATTTCTCCCACGCGCTTTTCAACCTCGATACAATTGTCAATTGTGCAGATCGTCATTGAATTTTTATTTTCGTACTCAATTGGGAATGTGGAATAAAAGAAAAAAAGAAGAAAATTCAAGGATCGGTTGTTTTTGTTATTTTTTACGAGCCAAAAAATCGCGACATTTATAAATCTTGATGACGGGGCGAGCGAAAAGTGAGCGCACTCGAAACGGGAAGAGACTAAACAATTCTTGAAAGACAAGATCCGTACACACGGTCGCAAAACTCGCATGAATGCGAAACGGACGAGATAAGGAGCGTGCAAGCAAAACTCTCCCCTCGGTGGTCTTTTAACGAGAACATTATCAGCATTTGATGCTTTGTTGTTGTTCAACAATTTTTATCTGAATTGTTCCTCGTATTTTTGAGCACGTTGATGATTGTAAAATTGAGATTTACCAGGTGAAGAACTTGAGATTAATTTTATGTCTAATTAAATGCAATTTTTAATTAAATTTAAATTTGAATTTAATCTCAAGTTAGAATTATTTTTGAGACTTTTAATAAATACGATCTCGTAAAATCTCCTCAGTGGTGCTGACGAGAAAATTATCAGGATTTATTGTTATTCAACAAATTTCAAATTTACGTAAAATTGAGATTTACATGTGAAGAACTTGAGATAAATTTTATGTCTAATTAAATGCAATTTTTAATTACTTTAAATTTGAATTTAATCTCAAGTTAGAATTATTTTTGAGACTTTTAATATAAATACGATCTCGTAAAATCTCCTCGGTGGTGCTGACGAGAAAATTATCAGGATTTATTGTTATTCAACAAATTTTATCCAATTTTTTTCAAAATTACGTAAAATTGAGATTTACAGGTGAAGAAAACTTGAGATTAATTTTACGTCTAATTAAATGCAATTTTTAATTAATTTAAATTTGAATTTAATCTCAAGTTAGAATTATTTTTGAGACTTTTAATATAAATACGATCTCGTAAAATCTTCTCGGCGATGCTGACGAGAAAATTATCAGGATTTATTGTTATTCAACAAATTTTATCCAATTTTTTTTCAAAACTACGTAAAATTGAGATTTACAGGTGAAGAAAACTTGAGATTAATTTTACGTCTAATTAAATGCAATTTTTAATTAATTTAAATTTGAATTTAATCTTAAGTTACAATTATTTTTCAGACTTTTGATAAATACGATCTCGTAAAATCTCCTTCGAGGTCTGCTGACGAGAAAATTATCAGGATTTATTGTTATTCAACAAATTTTATCTAATTTTTTTTCAAAATGACGTAAAATTGAGATTCCAAAGTGACGAATTTCGTTCTCAGATCGAGAGATTATAAAAAATTTAATTAAATTTCCTTGGTAGTTCCCTAGAAAATTGTAGGATTAAAAAATGATTTTAAAGTGCATTTCCAATTACTTGATAGTGATAAAGTGTGCAAGAGAGTGAGAGAGAGGAAAAAAAATCGAGCGGGAACTCGAGAAGGCGTATCGAAGAATGCGGTGCCAGCACCGTATAGCCATAATTCTCCTTTTCCTCCTTTTTCCAATTCTTTTTCTTCTTATTCTTCTTCTTCTCGAGCCTCGTTATAGCCATGTTCCATTACTTTGTAAGCGAACAGGACTTCCGGCTAAAATGTTTAGCATGCGGCGAAGATCGCGATTCCTCGCTGAAAGCATTCTCGTTAGCTGACGCTCGTTTGCAAAGAAAATACAAGATTTGTCCATTCGTTTCCGCTCGACGAAATAAATGAAATGAAATAAAAAGCAGCGGCGAATTATTAAACTAAAAAAGAAAATAATTTTCAGACGTTCCGGTGGTAAAGGATTAAATTTCAATTAAATTTTAACAAATATAAAAAAAATTCTTAAAAAATAAAAATTTCCAACAATAAATATCTCGATCTCCATATCCCAAAGTATTTTCAAATTCCATAAACACTTGCGCGTATTTAAACAAACGCCTATGCAAATTTAGAAAAAAATTATCTTCAAATTCGGGCATGCACACCCTCGAGGAATTTTCAAAAATTATCTCTCAAAAAAAATTCATCTGAAACATTTAAAACAGCTTTCTCCTTCGAAGATTTCCGAGAGACTTTCGTCAAAACGGTTAGCAAATAAAATTGTGATAGTGCCGCGGAGTTGAATAAGAAACGGAGCTGATGTCACTATCTATACATATGTAACACATGAAAATTCACACTTCTTAATCTCGTGATAGTGGATCGTAAAAATAGAACGAAGGACACAAAAACAAAAAGAGACGCCGAAGAACGAGAATGAGAAGGAGGAGAAGAAAGGAGAGCGAGGAAAAAAAATGGAGACACGTTCGAGAGTGAAAGAGACGATTCGTCAAAAACTTAAATACGTTTCTCGTCGAAGTAAAAAAGAAGAAGAAGAAGAAGAAAACGATGAAAAAAAAGTGTTTACTACCGCTGTTAGCAGAGCCGTATTAACCTGGTAGTAAATTCGAGAGACAGTCGTTTTCAGAAGTCAGGATTTATTTACCCCGTTTAATTTGTTTTTCCTCTATATTTTATTCCATGCGGTAAAAAAGATGGTCGGGGCTTCGTGGAAAAAAAATAAATTCGTTCCAATATCGGAGCTACAAAAGTTCATTGTACTCCCGTCTGCGAAAGTAGAGTTTTGAATTCGAGTGTATAACAGTGCGCATTCCGATAGAGATCCGCGTGTGTGGACGCAGGTGCGCATGCGTGACGCGAGAGACGAGACGATCCTCGCGGAGACAATAGGTCTCGCTCTGACTGATATCTCGTGCCTTCTGACGTCGCTATTTTAAGGACGTCTGGTCCTAACATTCCAACATCCAAAAATTAATTAAAAGTAATGCGTGATGAATTATAACGCGTTGTGAATTATTTTATTTTAATAATAAATCGATAATTTTTTTATTCGTGGGTATATCGTGATATAATTTTTTAATAATTTTATTTATCAATTTTAGATTAATTTTAATCAAAATTTTCCTTCGACTCTTTGTTTCGCGTGCAGGATCGAGAAGGAACGAATTTTATTGATTTTCAATTCTAAGAGCGTATGTTCCTAATTCTAATTCTAATGAGTATGTCCACAGCTTAGAATTTTATTGATTTTCAGTTCCACTCCATTTCATATGATAATTGTAATGTTTCTCATTCTTCGGTTTTTTTCCTCGTTACTTTAATACATTTTTTTTTCCTCGGTACATTTTTCCTTTTTTGTTTGATTAATCTGAAAAAATGTAGGCGACACGTGATCGAAAATTCTTTCATTTTTTTCAGTATCGATAAAAAAAGCTCTGAATTTTATTGATTTTTAATTCCAAGGACTTATAATCGGTATACAGACAAAAACGTTTATTAATGATATTTAACCCCTATACGAGTGCGAGAGAGACAGATGCAAAACGGATTTGCTATTTTTTTCAGAGGTTTTTGATATTTTCGAAAAAACAAGAAAATCGCATTATTCTTGGATGGAAAGAGAACAACGTGATTCTTTTTTTTCTTCGAAAAATGTTTAATTTCAGAGGAAATAGCAAAGATCGATTTTGCACGATATAGGATACTTGAACATCACCTCAAGAATCTACAAATTTATAAAATTTTCTATTTTTCATTTTTAGGTAATTTTTTCCCAATTTATTATTGATTTTTAATTCTAAGGAATTATGATACAATATATTTTAATATATTCCTTTTTTGTTTGATTAATCTGAAAAAATGTAGACGACACGTGATCGAAAATTCTTTCATTTTTTTCAGTACCGATAAAAAAAGTTCTGAATTTTATTGATTTTTAATTCCAAGGACTTATAATCGGTGTACAAGCAAAAACGTTTATTAAGATGATATTTAACCCCTATACGAGTACGAGAGGGACAGATGCAAAACGGATTTGCTATTTTTTCAGAGATTTTTGATATTTTCGAAAAAACAAGAAAATCGCATTATCCTTCGATGGAAAGAGAACAACGTGATTCTTTTTTTTTCTTCGAAAATTTATTAATTTCAGAGAAAATAGCAAAGTTCGATTTTGCACGATATAGGATACTTGAACATCACCTCAAGAATCTAGAAATTTATAAAATTTTCTATTTTTCATTTTTAGATAATTTTTTCCTAATTTATTTTCCGCCATACATTTTTCCTTTTTTGATTAATCTGAAAAAATGTAGACGACACGTGATCGAAAATTTTTTCATTTTTTTCAGCATCGATTAAAAAAGCTCTGAATTTTATTGATTTATAATTCTAAGAAATTATAATTAGTATACAAGCAAAAACGTTTATTAAAGTGATATTTAACCCTTATACGAGTGTGAGAGGGACAGATACAACACGGATTTGCTATTTTTTCAGAAATTTTTGATATTTTCGAAAAAACAAGAAAATCGCATTATTCTTCGATGGAAACAGAACAACCCGATTCTTTTTCTTCCTTCGAAAAATTTTTAATTTCAGAGAAAATAGCAAAGTTCGATTTTGCACGATATAGAATACTTGAACATCATCTCAAGAATCTAGAAATTTATAAAATTTTCTATTTTTCATTCTTAGATAATTTTTTCCTAATTTATTTTCCGCGGTACCTTTTTCCTTCTCGACTAACCTCAAAACCGTAGGCGACACGTGGGCAACAATTCTCTCTTTTTTTCCTCGTGCAGCATCACGAGGGTTCTCAAATAATTACGACACTGTTTGATTAGCAATTTAGAGACCGATGACGCGCTCCAGACTAAATAAATCATGCTGAATGAAAAGAGAAAAAACCGGAGACGAAAAAGAGGGCAAAGGAAAGCCGTTCCGTTAAACGATCGCCTCGTCACTGTAACAGGACGACGAATGACGCGATTCGCTAGGCTCGTTGCGTAAAACCCGATCCATCGTGGGCACGATCGGGCTTTTTTTGTCACGCGAAAAAAAGATTAGGAATATTTCCTGTCCGATACTTTCGACACTTTTTCCTTTCGAGCCTCAACAAAGAAATATTTTACCTCGATTTCTCCTCAAGAAAAAAAAACAAAAAAAATAACCTCAAAATTCTCTAAAAAAAAAAAATTCCGAAATAATTTTTTGCCTGAAAATATCTCATTTTTTAATAACAAGAAAAAAAAGAAGATCGAAGACAAAAATCGCATTTTACGGATTGACGGGAGCACGCGCGCCAAGAAGCTTTTGAAATGCTTCGCGCTCGATAATTTCCGAAGCGCGTTGTGTCCGGAGACCTCAACAAAATACACATGCGAGCTATGTACGTATAAATATGAATACAGCAAGGTGTAGAGCGAGGCTGACACGGCTGCGTGGACGAGAGCACGCGCGGGACGTCGGGAGAGACGTCTCGAAAATTCAATCGAATTCGAGGAGAAAAGAAAACGAGAAAATGAATTCCGAGGTATTGTGTCCATGAAAAACCAATCGTAATGTTTTTCAGGAGAACTTTTCACTTGATATACGAAGAGAGAGAGAGAGAGACGAAAAAAAAATCGATTCAGGATAGAGACGAAAAAAAAAGTCTCCGGAGAATCAAGATCGACGAAAGAAAATCGACCTTGAGAGAACTCGACATAACCTCTCTCACGCGCTCGTGCGGAGCGAACCGCGCGCTCTTTTTCACGACGCCGGTTCGCCTCGCACGAAACGAGAAAAAAGAAACGAAAAAAAAAGCTTTCACGATTTTCTTATTCTTCATTTCCATTTGAATTTTACAAGGGGAAAAAATGCGAAAAAAAAAACGAAAAAGAAGAGTCATCGCTAAAAATTCCTCTCTAAATATAAATAAACAAACGGAGAGCAGAATAAACGAGAGATCCGTCACCATGAGACAAAGGTGGCTCAAAATACAAATGCGTACGAATAATAGAAACACTGTCCGGATCGGACGCAATTATTTCCGGAACAGAGATCTGAGTTTTCATTTCGCTAGAATCCAAGGCTGAGGATTCTACAAGAAAATTGTCTTGGAGGCATTATTCATGACGGGAAAATTCTCCACAATAATCTGAGGATTAAGAAATTGCATTCTTGGACGAAAATTGCAATTTTATATTTACCTTCATAAAATACTTTTTTTTTGAGAATTTCATTGTATTAGAATGATTAAAAAAACATTTATTCGTATGAAAAAATTTGATTGGATTTTTATTGTCAAATGCACTTTGAAAATTAATTTCCTTAAAAAAAAACGAAATATTTGTTTTTTTCGCAGAAGAGAAAAAGAATCTCGACTCGATTTATCGACGATTTAAAAAACGAAATTGTTTTGTTTTGAAAAAAGAGGGAAATGTTTATTTATTTATTCATAGAGAAAAAAACAAAGTTGTGTCGGAAGTATCATTGGACGTCTCGCCATTCAGTCGAGGAGCGAGCGAGAGAGGCATATAACAAAACGTCCACCAATGGGACAGAGATCCGAAGGAGCGAATCACTCGAGTGTGTGTAGTAAGTCGAGGAGAGGAACACATAACGGGTATATGCGTGTCCGCACTACATTCACACCGGTAATGCGCTCTGACGTACACTTACGTCGAACACACGCGAGGATTGATATTGTGCCCGCATCGATATCGTCATACCGATAGGGGCGACCTAACGGTGGCACCGAAACCGAGCGAGAGAGAGAGAAAAAGAGAACAAGAAAAAGAGATCAACGGGCGTTGATTGCGCAAAGCCTCGCAGTCATCTTCGAATAAAAGTACTGCATCGTAGACGTCAGAAAAAAAATAGACAGGATAAAGCACGTTCAGCTATCCGTCAAACTCAACGACGCTAAAATTTACGATGAGTACGTGTTAAATTCTATTTTTTGCTGCATCAATTTTTTTTATTTATGTTAAAATTTATAAAAAATTGATATATGAAAATTGAACGAATGGTTCAATAATTATTGAATTTTAATTAAAATCAGGTAAATGGATTCATACGGATGAATTTTATTCATATTTTGTAAATATTTTTCTCTGATAACCGTGCGAGGCTCTTTTTTAATTTATGAGCTATAAATCGTGATGACTAAAAAACATTTGACAATTTTTAGGAAAAAATAAAAATAAGTTGTATCTTGAGTTTTAAAACGCATACCGAATGTGTTCGCAATAATGGATACCAAAGAGTAGAAAAACAAGTTTTTATTTTTATTGTAATCGACAGCGGTCGACTTCCGTCTCTTGCTCGATTAATTTTACGTAAACAATTTTCCGATATCCGTTACACCGTTTACGCGATCGATCGTACTATTCTCGGTTCCGAGAGTATTATTTGAAATTCATCGCTCGAGCATCCCTGTCAACATTGATTACAATTTCGCTCTTTTTGATTTCACATCGAAAAACATTCTCAGCAGCGTGAATTCTAAAACAAGAAGCAAAGGGCGAAACGCCTCACCGATACATACACAAAATCTCAGGCGAGTTATTTCCGTCGCGAAATGAAATTTAACAAACATCTACGATGAAAATAAACTTTTTTTGTACATTTCGACGAATTCACTTGTCACTTTTCATTTTCGGACTGTCATGCCTCGGTCAAGATGCGATTCAGCGTGAATTCGTCACAAAAACAAAATTAGAATAACGAAGGCAATTATTTTCGTGCGACCTTTTCACGAAATTTTGATTTTGAGGTTATGATCGCTCCGCGGATCGCGCGCTCCGGCATTTGTTTACGAAATCGAGTTATTACACTCGTCTTTTTTTTGCATTACTTTGTTTACCGAACGTCGATACAATCGTGCACGTGTGTGCGTACGCTCGAAGCCGGCTCGAGGTAACTCGGAGTGTGTGCGCGCGCGCGCGATGCTACTACGGCGTCGTCTACTATACGCGCGATCTAAGCGGCGAGCAATGGCCTCGAGAGACGAGCACCGCATGTACGTAGCAGCTTTTAATAGGTATATAAAACACGTAGAACGAGATAAATATATGCACACACGCGACTCGTTATACGTACACGAATAAATGTTGGGATATACGTGAAATAACTTAACTATGCTTCACCGAAAAAGAACGAGTTGTGTCGATGGAAGGAGACGGAATATATTCGCAAGAGCCTCGTATCTATTTGCTACAATACACAGTGAAGTACGTCGTCGAACGGGTGCCCCGTGTCACGGGTAGAGAGGAGAAAAAAAAACTACTAGAAATTTCAACGACGTGGACACAATGAAAAACCATCCCGAAGTTATCGAAACGATGCGTCATCTCGTACTCTCGCGAGTACACGTGTTAAGCGATGAATATTCCGCTGGAGAGGTTTTGCGAATGAGACGAGAGTCGTGAAAAAGAAAATAAACATACAGAGAGCATCGAATCTCCGTTGCCGGAAATTCTCCGCTTTCTTTTTCACCTCGCTAGACGCGCGCGCACGAAAATAAAGGAGATCGAATGTTTGGGGTAGGGATAAAGAAAATTCGTGGCGACATCTGGTAATTTTCTCAGTAAAGTAGAATAAATAAGTAAATATTTTTAGGCTTGTATCGTGCGCATTTAATATATAGTAGCTCCGAAATAAAAAAGAGAAACAAAAAACAAAAGAGGGAGTAGATACAAAAAAGCCGGCATGATTGTGTGCGCGCGGTTCCTCGTATCGCACACGACGTTCCGGAGTGGCGAAAATATACGTCGCCGCCGCCGTGTCGTGTCTTCGTCGCGCTCGTCGTGGTGGTAGTACATATTATTAACACAGAGATAGACAGAGCGCTGGAGGGACGGAGAGAGAGAATACAGGAATAGAAGAGACGAGAAAGGCGATGGACGTGGGGAAATAGAGAGAGAGAGAGAGAGAAGAGGATGAGGAGAGCGAGGGAGAGAGATAAAGTAAGAGGGATGACGAAGGGTGAGCGAGACGGATATAGTCAAAGTGTGACAAGGGGTCGCAAAGGGAGTGGGGAGTCGAGGGAGAAGGGACGGAAAGGGAACGGAGAGGGGGGCCGAGGCATCGGAGTACGAGGGAGGGGGCACGATGCGGTGTCGGAGAAGCGAGATGGCGAGAGAGAAAGAGAGATAAACGTAGTCGAGAAGTCACTCACCGAGAGAGAGATAGAGAAAGAGAGAGTGAGAGAGCCCGAGCGAGACGGCACGATGTAAACTGAAAATTCCACAAACTACGCGATAGTAGCCCAACCGGAGGGGGACAGCACTGGCAATGATGTCGCGTAGTGGGGAGGAGGGTTGAAGATTTTGTTCACCCAATTTTTTTTCCCTTTTGCCTCCTCTCCGCCCAAAATCTATATTGCTCGCTTATTTATTTCCTTCCGCAAATTTTTCACAACAAACAACAGTGCACGCACTATCCTCGATGTTTATTCGTAACGCGATTATTCACTGGTAAACACATCCCGTTCGTAACAACTATGCGAATAGACGGGGGGGAGACCGTGGAGGGGGAAGGGGGAAAGAGAGGAAGAAAAAAAGACACGAGCGAGCACACACCCCGTATCGCCGGATTTTCCTTTCGGCGTTTTCACTCCGCTTCGTTTCCGGCTACGAAATGAAATCACGATGTGTATAACGCGGTCCGTATCTCTTTCGCACGTGGAAAATACAAGTAACGCTGCGAGGTTAGAGGGAACAACAACAAAATCTGATGAAAGGAACGATGAAAATTCAAACGCACCACTAGAGCACAAAAATACGTCAATCCTTAACGAGGCACAGATAGATATCCTCACGAGTGGCACACAAGTTGTTTACTAGAGCTCGGAGCACCAAGCAGGACCACGCCATGCCCCCGTGAGTGTGTCTCGGCGGCGGCGATTCTCTTACTCTCTCTGGCTCGCTCGCTCTCTCCTCGTCTTTCTCTCGCGCGTCGCCGCGACTCGCTCGTGCCCCCTCCCTGCTTCGTTCCTTCTCGGCGAACTCGCTCGTTCTTTCTCCACGCCTATGTACATACACATACACATAAATACATATATATATATATATATCTTTCTCTATCTTTATCCCTCTCGGTTTCGCCTCGGCCCGTCGAGCAAAACAAGAATCTGCGCGATCGGTTAGTGCGCAACGGCGCACCTTCCGAAACGAGTTTTCCCACGGACAGATGGGGAACCCCCGGTGGCCCGGACCTTCGCTTGATCAACGCGGCCAATTCTACTACCCGGCTATCCGTTGTAGACCCTCGATGGCATCCTCATCGTCCTCGTCCTCGTCGTCTGCGTTCTCCTTTTCTTCTCTACTCTACGGCGTCGCAGCGCGTCTCATCGTCTCTCCGTCCGTCTTCTTCCTCTTCTACTTATTCGCCGCTACCGTCGAGGCTCGAGTCACGCGCATTCGCGCCCCGAAACACCATCTATATACACGCATTAGTACTAACTGCATATCTATGTTTATGGTACGGTAGGACTCTCTCGGCTAGGTATGTAAGACTCCGAACGGAGCTCTCCTATACACGATAAACTCTTTTTCGAGAGTCGCTTCATTCCCCTCGACGAGGAGGCATTTCGCGATCTCGCTCGCCGTCTCTCTCTCTATCACGCTCGGCGAAGGTCCCTCATCTCCGAGGTTCTCGCTCTCACGGCATTCCGATATCCCTCCCTTTTCCCACGAGAGAATCGAGCAACGCAATGTTATAGATGTGCGTGCGCACGTGTGTGCACGCGAGCGTGTGTATTCATGATTCTGTGTTGCTCATGATATATACGTTCTCGCATATTTGTATACATATACGATAAACGAACGGGAATGTGTACAAGCCCGAGATACTCGGTGAGAGGCGCGTTTTGCTTCGGAGATCTGTGGAGGGTCATTGCCATGCGGAAATGGTCGATCTTTAGGGCCGATAATACCGGCATCAAAAAACTTTGTTGTCGAGTGCTTTCGCTCGATGACAGCGCCATCAAACGTTAGCGGTTGATTCTTCGACGGTAGAGGCAGCACCGGCTTGCCGGAGTTTTCGCGACGATTCGAAAAGAATAATGAAGAAAGGACTAAATTTATTTATTATGAAGGTGAAGATACGTAGAAATATTTATTCTCGCCATTGATACAGAGCTTTGTATGACGGAAGAGAAGGCACAAAAGAATTTTGTTTGTAGTTACCGACTGAGCAAGTCGGTAAAAACGAAAACGACCTTATAAGACGTTATCTTAGTATGGTACGCCGCTCAGTCGGTATTGCAGGGATCTACATTATCGATTACGTCAAACAACGCGCTACTGACATCAACGTCACCAATCCGAGCAACATCGAGGAGGCGCAAACGAGTGATAAAGTGTCTCTGTTGTAATTCGGACAAAGTTCCCTATCCGTGCATCGCCTAAAAATACAATTAAAGTATTAGAACCGTAAATATAATGAGAATAAATTATTTAACGAAAAATGTAATTATTATTCGAACTTGCCATTTTTCGATGAGTATCACAACGACGCCGGTGACAATTTTATCCAGGAACGTGACGATCGAGTAAACCAGAGCGCTACTCTCGGTTCTCGGGCCGATAAGTTCGGCAGTGACGCTCAAGGCCGTTACCATCGTGATGGAGCTGGCCGCTCCGATCAGAATGGCGACAACGTAGAGAACGAACTCGTTGCTGCCGCCGAATCCTGTGACAGCTGAGGATAATATTCCGACGAGAGCACCCAGAAGATAACAAATCTGTGATAATTAAACAAATTTATTTTATGTTTAGTTTTATTTTTTTGATTTAATAATTTTTGTCACCTTCGTTCCGCACGATCGGTTGATGTATTTGAGACCAAACGCAGCGACGAACGACGCGACGTACGACGTCAGCGGCACCGTCGCCAGCGCTTGCTTTCCACCAATTTCTATTTCTTCAATGTAAAGTGGAAGATATACGGTCGCCAGCGTGATAAACAATCGACTGGCGACGTAGAGAAGAGCAACTCTTAGTAGGAGACTCGTACCGACCCAGGAACGCTTCTTGTAATTTTCGCCATTCTCCGTTCCATTTTCCCGCCTTATTTTCTCCTTCGCTCGCGTCTCGTCGAAGAGGGTCTCTTTCAGGAAACCGTGGAAGAGAATCGTCGCGGTTATTCCCACCGCAGTTAGAACTAGAACTATATTCTAAAAAAATATTTAAAAAATTGTTTAATTTAAAAAAAAAAAATTTTAATATTTTATTTTTCGTACTCTGAATTTGTACGCGTCCTGCTGTCCGAGTCGCGCCACCGAATCTTCGCTCGTCGGTAGCACGATCCACGTTACGACGAAAACAATCACCGCTGCACCGACTTGAGCCGAATATCTGTTTTAAAAGAGATAAAAAAGTAATATGAGGTCAAGCCTGGCTCCGGCGATTTTTCTATATATAGACACGCGGCGAAATAGAGCCCCAGGTCAGTTCGCGCAAGACCACGTTCTCGGATCAATTAAGGAATATATCTCGTACGGTTAACGCGCCTCTGGCTCGTTACGGCTGCGTATATAAAAGCCAGGAAATAGACGACGGCTTACCTAATAGCAGTGAGATCGGCTCGCACGAGCGTTGAATGGGCCAACGCCGGGATCATCGACAGATGAGAAATCTGGACCGCGGCCCAGCCGGTCTGGAATATCGTTATGCTTATTACGTAAACGCACATCGCAGCCGGCGTCAGAGCATCGACGAAGCTACCAAAAATTATCGGAAACGAAAACGTCACGAGGACGGAGCCGATCACGTGCCAAATTTTCTTCTTGCTGTACCGATCGACGAGGACGCCGAAGACCGGCGTCATCAGGGCATCGACCAGTTGACCTTACCCATGTAACGATAAAAATTAGGAAACGTTACGAAATTTTTCATCTCAAATTTCGTAAAAAAATTTCCTTCCCGGAAATCGTAGATTTTTAATTCAGCTGATAAGAATATTATCAGTATTGATAATGAAAGTGATAACGATTTTTAAATCTGTTTTATTTTTTTCATTACCGAGGAAAAGGAGAGCACCGGCATTGATGGGTTCCAATAAAGCGATTCTTTGTAGATATATCAGGGTGTACGAGAACCACATAGCAGCCGCAAGATCGTTGAAAATGTGTCCAAGGGCATAAGATAATCTCGTCGAGAGAGAAATTGTTCTCTCGAGTATTAACGGAGTCCCCTCATCGGAACGCTCCATCGTGGCACGTTTATTTTATTCGCGATAGCTCACGTTGAAAAAAAAGTCATAACTCATTGATTCGATAATTTTTTCGTTACTGCATTTTTTCACGTACTTGTCAATCACGGGTTCGTTTTTCTTTATCTTCCAATAAACGCTCCGATCCTTGCTCGTAATTGAGAGACCGGAAAACACTAGACATTATTCCAATCAGTCTTATTTTTCTTCTTGACTATAGTAAATAAATTGCAGAGTGACGTAAGATCGAGAGAATTCATCGGATCCAAGGAAGTACGCGAGAAGTTCGCAGACGTTGATCGAACTTTGAAAAATAATTGTACAAGCGCAATGTCACTTCAAGTACCATTTCACGTTCGAAGATGTTTTTCATTCCGCTTCAGATAAATTTTCATTTTAATTCAATACGAAAATTACGAATCGTCCGCTAGTTATGAGTTTCTCAATGTTTTATCGCGCTCTAGAATTCGGGATTGTTATGAGAAGTTTTTTTTTCGCGTACATGTGGCGTGAAAGAAATACAAAAGCGAACTCGCAGCGCGATCTTACGCGAGTCACTGACGTTCACGTACACGAGCGACTCACCTCGCTCGACGTTGGGAAGCAACTATCGCCCTCACCGTCTAGTATCGCACGCTCTTCCTTTCTCCCGCGAAGAGTCACGGGCTTGATGACGAAGAGAAAAAAGAAAACAGAACGGAAAGGAGGCGCTTCCTCATGCGTGTATTTTGCATTTTGCAACTTTTGTTCTTTATCCTTCGTAAAAATAAAAGTACGTTGCGACACTCTTTGCCACGAACGTAAAATTTGAAGGTCACTTTTCTGGAGTTTTGATGTCTTTGTCATTGACCGGAGTTCGTAAATAAACGTTAAAAATAACAATAGAATACGAATCCCGTTAAACAAGATCGGTTTGATGCTACTATCATAATATTGATTGTTTTTCTCACATTTTATTCAGCTATTTCGAAAAAAATGTGAAATGACAAATTATGATATCACATTTCTTGACTACGGATTCGTAGCTCAAGCTATCGAGTTACCGGGGTTTCAATTACGCAGGTTTTGTACTCTGAAACGGTTTCACACAGCCCGGCTTTTTTAATCGATTCTTCACACCGGTCATCAAAAGTTTATCGAGAAACAAATTACTTTTGAAACAAGTTAATTCCGTTATCTAAAAATGACGAAATAAATTTTCTACCCCTAATTTTATTATCGAAAAATACTTCGCGAAAAATCGTTGAAATAAAAAATAACCCCAAAATAAATGTACTCCGCGATTATATTTATTTTATTGTCGTTATTTTATTGTCGAACAAATGCCTCGTGAAAAAAAGGATTTGATGCTCATTTGCGATACTCCAACGCGGAGAGAGTTTTTTGACGAAAAAAGTCGACTCGTAAGAATCTTAGGTTCGGGCTGGCACACACCGGTTTTTCAAGCCGGACGTGAGCGTGTGTCTTTTGTGCTCTCGTATAGCAGTCCGTCAAGAGCAAGTAATCCGAGATCTCGTTGCGGCCAGGTGAGTGCGTGTGTGAGCTTTGCGAATGTGAAAGAAAATGTGTCCAGTGTACTCGCCACCCTTTGGGAATCGATACCGCCTCCCGCGGAATCTTGTACGGTCTCTCACTTTTTTTTCTATCTCTCTCTTTCTCTCTTTTACTCGCATAGTAAAGAAACTTAGAAGTTCGTTAACCGCGGCGAACCTCTCGATTCTTCGTTTACACGATGCGTTTCGAATCTGACATAATTGATTATCCGGAACATTCGATCACAATGTAATGAAACTTGCTTATATACGCTTTTATTTTGATTCACAGGTAAAAAAATTTTTAGGAAATTTCGTTTTTATCAAAAAGTGTCGTATTAAATTTTTTTTTAATTTTACAGGTAAAGAAATTTTTAGGAAATTTCGTTTTTATCAAAGTGTCTTATTAATTTTTTTTATTTTATAGGTAGAGAAATTTTTAGGAAATTTTGTTTTTATCAAAAAGTGTCTTTTAATTTTTTTTTTAATTTTACAGGTAAAGAAATTTTTAGGAAATTTCGTTCTTATCAAAAAGTGTCTTATAAAGTTTTTTTTTTAATTTATAAATCTACTTCTATTTGAGTAATTTTATTGCAACTTGTTTGTAATTTTATTGCAAATTGTTTTATGAATGAATTCAAATTTAAAATTTGTATTTATAAAAATTTATGAAGTTGATTTAAAAAAAAATTTTTTAAATAATTCTTTTATTTTGGAATTTTTTTTCCGGCAGTTTGAAATTTTGTGCTACAAAAGGCTGTTTTGTAAAAATCATCGACGACGTTTTCTTTTTATACAAATCTATATATTTCTTTGCGACATATCGCGGATAGTTTCAGTAACAAAACATTCGCTTGAATACACATTTACGTGTATATACGCAGTTGTGATATTCGTATATATTAAATGTATAAAATATCGATAACGGAAGCACATATCCCGTGTTTATAATCAAACAATTGATCGCTATAAATTTATATACCACTGGGCTTTTGTTAACATTTAAGACTGAAGCTCATCGGAAATGCGTTTTTGTTCGAGAAAATTTATGTCCAATAAATATTTCAATGAAACTTTAAAAATCGCTAGAAAATATTTTGTTGAAAATGTCAACGCGCTGAGAAAAATGTAATGTGGCTCGGCTTAAAAAAAATATCTAATAAACAGTGATGTTAAGTATACCAGCAAAACTTTAAAAATTACTTGAAAATATTCTGTGAAGTATATATCAATGCACTAAGACAAAGTGGCTCGATTTTCATTTTTTATATAAAACAAAATTTTTTTTATACGTGCAAATATTGTCATGGACGTGTGCGATATTTATAAAGACGTATTTTAATGTGTAAAGCTATTCATGATTTATACTTTATCCACATCGCTTTGGATTTTTACGCGTTTAATGCTCAATTGTCAAATAAAAAGCATTTCGACGAGGGATCACTTATTAGGAACATTACGTCATAGATCTTATATCTACATATGTACAATATGATTTCGCGGCAGTTTGAAAAATTCGGTATCACTCGAAGATTCGACGTAGAAACAATTTTAAGTATTTTTTTCAACCGTATGATGATTTCGCATCGATGCCGCATACTCCGTGCCTTCGAATTGTCGGAGATGAATCTGCATGGAAAACATTTATGTAATATATGTGTGTAATTTATGTGTTTATGTGTATAATTTATGTGTAAGAACTTGATTCAATAATTCGCAATTTACCTGCAAATGCAAATTGACTTCAGCGGATCGACTCAAGTACGGGAAATTACCACCGCTCTTGAGATGAGCTAATTTAGCATTTGGATAACATTTGTACATTTCCTCTCTCACGACGTTTGAGAGAGCGTATTCGTCAAATACGTCGATTATCGTTATTGGCATGTTTTTGATTTTTTGTGGCTCCACGTAACAACTTACGCAGTTCATGGTAAGACGCGATGCTAATTCCGGTTGGTTCAAGCTTTCCAACTGCAAAGAAAAAAATTTGTTCATCCCCGGATAATTCTCTTTTTCAGAAAAACATTTGGAATAAATTTCCTTACCCTTTCTACCATAAAATCTATCGCATCGACGATCTCAGGGTCACCCTTTTCTGTTGTAAAATTTCCCATCAACATTTTCTTCAAGACCAGGGATGGCAGTATCCAGAATCTTTAAATATAAATCTTTTCAATGATACTTATGATATTACATTAATGCGTATTTGTTATTGACTCACATCGCAGCAGAATCGTTGTAACTAAAAACAGCAGTGTCTGTGAAGCTATTACACAGAATAAGAGATGCAACTCTTGGGCAGTGGGAATTGATTTCAGCAAATTTCTGCGCCAGAAATCCACCCAGGGAAGCTCCAAATAAGTGAACTCGGTCCAGTTCCATGTAATCGAGGAGTTTCTTGAAACCATCGCACCATTCTTTTATGTTCCAGTACACAGGAGGTTCAGCCTGAGATAAAAAATTATATAATATTATGAATTTATAGAAATTATAGAAGAAAATTAGAATGCACGGTTTTAAAAGTTTATATGAAATTGAAAGTTTTCTAAATTTATCTGGACTATGTTGTCATTCTTACTGATATGACACGATAACCTTTGGCTGCCAAGCCCAAGATTTGCTTGAAGAAAATGTCTGCTGTGCCACTGACCGGTGGAAGACAAATTAGTGGACATTTGATTGTTTTCGGGTTTGAGTCGTAAACTTTCCATCCCTTGAAAAAAAAAAAAAGATAAAACAAATGAAAAAAGAAAAAAAATCGTCTTTTGTTATAACATTCGTTGACTCTTTATTTGCGATAATTTTTATCATTGCGATGTACTCCGAACTCAAACAATGCAACATAATAATAATACAAATAAAATTATTAAACTTCGAAATGGAGTAATAAATTTGAAATATCGGTTTTTTTGCGAGAATTCTAGTTCAAAATGTTGCATAACTTTACGAAATTATTTTTATTATTTTCTAAAGTGTGGAAAACGCAATAAAAAAACTGATAAACGAGTTTTATAAAACCAGTATTGACAGCAACATTACCTTCGTTCCATCGGAGTCGACGACGATTTTTCGCAATGGTACGGAACTCCGAAAACTGTGATACTCTTTCGATTGTGACAATTCACTGGTGTAAGGCATTCTTATTTAAACTTTTGATACTTCGCTTATCTGACATAAAAGATGTAAATATTTGTAGTGCCGATGAAAAAGAAACGCAACAAAATAATACATCAGCGCTCATGACCGAATGACTACGTGTGTACCGACACATACAAGTGTACTATATATAAATATTTGTATACTGAAGACACAACACTGTACTATGAGCGATTATACGGTAACAACTATACCGATAAAATAACGCCACTGCATAACAACAGTACCAAACAATTTACAAACGTGATAATGTAAACAGGAATAATTTATTTCAAGTTGATACACGCACGAAATAACATCTGTTGTATCACACACAGTATCTTTTGTCGGTAATGTGATTTTCTTCAAGATGAACTGTCATCAGCCACCGAGCACGGCTCAGATAAATCTTCAGCTAACAACAGTACTATTTACGACTCTGCTTGAACTTTAAAGTTGCAAATAAGTAATTAGAAAGTTATAATTTCTCGGAACATGAATAAATTAATTCATTTTTGACCTATGAAACGTACAGAGATGAAAGTTCGTCCTTTTTTATGGGTCGATTCGCCCTGCCCCAGTATGTTTCAAGATCCACCATGTTGTGATTCGAGCTGAATCTTATTTCCTTCATATTCTTCTGGAAATATTCGATATTTTTCTTGCATTTTGCTCCATTTTTTTGGATATGTCAAAATCATCAAAATGATTGACAACGCGAAAATCCAATCTCTCTGAAGTTAGCCGCCCGACTTCAGTCAACAAACGGCTATGTTCAGCGCTGTTGTGTACAAATGGCGACCATGGCGACGTTTCGACGAAAGTGACATTTTTGTGATTCGAAATGTGTGTTCGGGCACACGTTTAAACCGTAATAATAAGAGCTGCTCTGTAAATATAAACGTAAGGCATTAAACAAGAGTTATTTGCGAATGAGCGCGAACAATAAGTAAATGGAACAATGGCGGTAAACGCGAACGTATTGTCGAGTGACATTAGCCGACGTAATCCACAGGACGAATATGAACTCATTCAGAGGATAGGGAGCGGAACTTACGGCGATGTTTATAAGGTATTTATTTACATAATTTCAACCTCTTATCCCATTATCGGCTATTATCGTCGTGATTGCTACTGAAATAAAATGATGTCATCACTATACGTATTCAACAGGCTAAGAGACTATCCATGAACGATCTTGCAGCTATCAAGGTTATTAAACTTGAACCAGGTGAGTGCGATCTATTAACGAACTTCAGCTGTCAAAGGATTAATTCATCCTTCACTTGCTTTTCTATAATTTTTCTTTTAAATATTAAAAAAATTCCGACATTCCAAATTTTTTTATTTTAGGCGATGATTTTGCTATCATTCAGCAAGAAATTCTGATGATGAAAGATTGTAGACATCCCAACATTATCGCTTACTATGGAAGTTATCTACGAAGAGATAAGCTCTGGATATGTATGGAGTATTGTGGAGGCGGCTCATTGCAGGATATTTATCATAGTAATATATGTTTTCATGCTATACTTCAAAAATCCTTATTCTTTGTTGGTTTAGATGATAAATATTAAATTTGTGATGTTTTGTTTTTGGTTGCAGTTACAGGACCATTAACAGAAATCCAAATAGCTTACATGTGCCGTGAAACGCTTCTCGGCCTTGCGTACTTGCACGGTATGGGAAAAATGCACAGAGACATCAAAGGCGCCAATATATTGTTGACTGAAGCGGGAGACGTGAAGCTTGCTGATTTTGGTGTGTCGGCTCAAATAACAGCAACCATAAACAAGAGGAAGAGTTTCATTGGAACACCATACTGGATGGCTCCAGAGGTGAGATTTGTAATAAAATTAATGAGCTAATTTTTTTACAATTCATTTCATTAATCATATTCAATATTCATTAATCATTTCATTAATCATATTCACAAATATTTAGTTCACTCACGATTTTCTATTTTTTTATCTTTATTTTTTAAGGTTGCTGCTGTTGAGAGAAAAGGCGGTTACAATCAGCTCTGTGATATCTGGGCGTGTGGAATAACTTCTATAGAACTTGCAGAGCTGCAGCCTCCAATGTTTGATTTACATCCTATGAGGGCGCTGTTCCTTATGTCAAAATCAGGCTTTAAACCTCCAACCTTGAAGGATCGTGATAAATGGAGTCCAACTTTCCATAACTTTGTCAAAGTGTCACTCACGAAAAATCCTAAAAAGCGACCAACAGCAGAAAAACTACTGCAGGTAATGCATTTGGGATTTCTCTTTTACTCTAAAAATAATGAATTAATCTCGTTTTTGGGTTATCGATTTTTATACGATTTTTAAAACATTTTCAGCACGCGTTCTTTCAAGGTGACATGAACAAGAGATTAGCGTTAGAATTGTTGCAAAAGGTTTCGAATCCAAGCCACATGTTTACGGAATTAGAGGCAGACGAGGACGGAGCAGTGCCAAATGTACCCCACAGAATAGCTTCAAGGCATACAGCAAGGTCCAGACCAAAGAGTCCAACGTCACAATTAGACAGTGACGGTGAGTTATTGAAAAAAATCTTTTTCTTCAGATAAATTTTCTTCTGTCCAATAAATACGTAATTTTATTAGATCAAATTAATCTCGATGATGGAACATTACAAAGAGATTCGATAACTCCAGGAGTAGATGGTAGTCCAGCTTGGGATATCATGGATATCATGAATAATGTAAAGGCAAGTTTTTTATCATCGATAAAATTTTTACTATCAGAATTGCGTTGTCTAATTTTTATGTTACATTTTTTTTATTTGTAGACTGTCCATAACTGTGATGTGCATCCCGACTGTGGAATGGGAAGTGCTTTTGAGAGCGGCCAAGAAAAGTAAGTAATTAATACCAAGCATCAAATTGACACGAATATTGATTTGTTTTTCAGCATTGTAAGAATGGAAAAATGATTCTCGATAGATAACGAACAACGATGCTTCGCGATTTGCCATTTTTACTAATACGCTAATTTCCGTTATGCTTCGCGCAGTTTCATTGACGATTCGAGTCTCCTCGGTTGCGCATTTTGAGCGAGCAGAAAATAAGAACAGCTGTCCGAGAGAAAGAATGCGTAAAATTTTGATACGTTACGTTTTCCGTCGCTGATATTACCGATATTTGTCCATTCGCATGATTATTTCGATAAAATTGAAAAGACAAATGAACGATCTCAGTGGCAATTTTGAATTTATATTCAATACTATTCGAATAATTTATCGAGCTGCCAAAATTGCGTTATCGTTAATTTGTCCATGAAATATTTCATTCGTTGCTATTTCACCATGTCGAAAAAACGCTTAATTTTTTCAATCATTTTGAAACGTTTGTCGTATATTTTGAATTGTCTTTATGTTTCCGTTCGTTCGTCTATTTTAAATCAAGCATGTGCGTACCTTTGCATAGATGACATTGCATTCGAAAAAAAACGAATTACCGAATTATGTAAATATTTTTTTATATCTGCATCGTCAGCTGATTTTGATCGCTGTAAATACATTTATTTTTGCATTAGTATCGATGGAACTAGTGTTACGGAAGATAAAAAATTATCCCGTCGAAGTAAAACCGGCAGTGAGATATTCCGTATGAGTCTAAGGTAAATCTAAGGAATATCTCTTTTCATTTCTTCTTCTGTTAATTTATTTCCCTGTAAATGCTTGGTGTGCGATCGATTCCTTAGTAACACCAGTAAAATTCTCGAAGAAGAAGTATTAAAAATATTTTTTTAAAAACTTTTTTGGAATCCTCAAAAATAATTGTGGCATTGACGAAAAATTTGCCAGCCATATTAGTTTAACGGTAGAAAAAATATTGCATGATTACGACAATTAAAAATCTCGTTGCATGAGGAACTCGAAGAGAGCGCAATAACGTGATCTCTAGAAAAATGTTTAGTGCATATTTTCGTTACTTCAATTTTGTCTTTGTGCATAATGTAAATATAAAAAACGTGAATGTACATTATTTAGATAATCCACGACTGCTCCTTGCCACAGTGGAAGACTGCCAATAAGAATATAATTTACCGAAATTCCCATTTTATTATCTATATCGAGAAATTGAGAAAACTTTTCTGAGAATCTCGAGAACAGTTTTCTAGACAAATTATTCATAAAAAATATTTACAATCAGGGTATTTAAAAATTATGGAAAATTACATACTTGTACTATTGCGGAATCACGTTGCCGGGCAATTAGCTCATTTTAACTTATTATTTAATGTTATCATGACCACTAATTTTACAATTATTTTTATTGACAGCGTTATAATATTTTTCTTTAATAATTTTTGTAATATCAATAATTTCTCCCAACAGGAGTCTATTGCAGTACATTGATGAGGAGTTGTTGCTAAGGTATTGGCAGGTAACCTTTTCCCTTGCACCTTGCACTTACGCTTCCTAAATCCGTACGAAAAATCGTGATTCGAGAGCCAACGCAGAATGAGCTGCACTGTCTAGCTGTCAATATTTAATTATAGTCTCACTAGCTACTTTCCATATTGCATGCTTCGTTCGTTTTATCCATTCCTCGAAAATATTTGTGTTCATGCATCGCTTGCATCGTGTCGCAAAAAATAATATTTGGTAATCAGTTAATGGAAATTGGTAACTAACCAATAGCATTTCGGTCTCGAGAGTTACCGAATTTTTTTTTCCATGAGATGAAGAAATATCGAAATGAAAATTTTGCGTCGACAGCTGTGATCTTACCACTCTTGACCCTTCCCCATGTTGATTAAGAGATAATTAAAAATGACAGAGAGATCTTAATTTTTTTTTATCACATCGAGAAAATATTGATATTTTTTTTGTGAGTCTGGTGATTCTGTAGTTCCTACGTGACGATAGTTTTATGTGTGCAGGAGAAATGCAATGTCGATGGTCGATGGGCATTGCGATCAGCTATACTCCTTGCAGTAAGTAAACGTCACGATGTGAGAAAAACTGAAAAAAACAAAAAGAAACGTATTTATTTGTTTATTTATGCACTCTGGTTTCTTTGGACATTTGCTTTGTTTTTTCTCTTCATGATTTCTGCTCCGAGAGAAGTTTTTTGCCAAACGCATCTTATGATTTATGCTGCAAGATTTATTTTCCATTGTAGTATAAATTTGATCGAGTTGTAGCCGAGAGAAAATTTTGGTCTTGAGAATTCAGAACAACGTAACTTTAGAGCACTAACAAATTCATAATTCGTGCCATGCATTACATTCAGCTTATGAGAGAGAAATAAACATCGTAGCATTATTTTTTATTTCAAAGATTCAGAGACATTTTTTATTTTGTAGAATATTTCGCTTGTGTATTTAACAAAGGCTCTTCCTCTCGGCATTGCTCTGCTACTTACTATTTTCTGGTGTACCTCGATAATAATTTACGTACAGTAATTGGAGTAACTAAAAAAAAGTGGCTATTTTTGTCTCTGACGAATGAAAATTTATCTCAAGAGTGAAATTATTTATGCTATTGTTTTTTTTTCAGGGCGACTCTGCCTCTCGGGGAATCCTCTAACGACTGTGAAGTACATCGGAGTTACTATTCGAGCCTGACGGGTGGGTAGCACGGAAAAAATTCTCTCGAATAGAATTACGACCTCCTTTTTTTTAATTTTCGTCGATGAAACATCACGGCACAGTTGTACATTGGACTTTGCTGCGTGTATGCGTGGGTGTGCGTGTCCGTGAAAAAAACACACTCGTCAGAGCTTTGTACAGCCAGCACAAAAATTAGAAATAATCGCGATTCATTGATTTTTATAGTTTCAAATTTCATCGAGATTTCCATAGAAGACGCTAGAATGATTGAAGAATCTTTTATTTCGTGTCTAGAGAATTTTGAGTGTAGAGAATTTAACGTAGTGCACGCTTTAGCTTAGTCTCAGCAAATTAAAAAGACCTTGGACTCCGTTTTTGATTGTGGAGCGACTGGAGGATGAAACGAAAAATGTATTTATTTCAATCGGTCGTTGATTACGTTGAAATCGCATTTAACGAAGATATAAAGAATTAAATGTTAACGTGAGAATAGTGGTAACGAGTAGGTTGGGTGTAATAGGGTCGGAAGCAAGTCCCAGGCGTCACAGCTCTTTGGACGAGTTGTATGGGCTTTTGAGCGGCGGCTCCATGTCTTTGGCTGCTGTCAATGGGCAACGTCAGCGCTCATTATCGGACAGCGGTCCTAGAGACGAGTCCCCTCGGTTCAATGGTAGGAGCACGCATCTTGAATTTAGAGCATGCTCTTTTAGATTAACAAAAACAAAAATGAAACAAATTGGTATACAAATATTTTCAGCACGTTTTTTAGGCTTTTGTGTTACAATTTAATATATTCTCATTCTCATTGATTGATTCGAACCTCTTTCATAAAATATTTTTATACGCAGGTGATAAGGAAATACCCAACAACGGAGACGGAGAAGGCATGGAACCGGATCTATTGTCGGATACGCCACCTGTACCCCCAAGACGAAGGGACCGGAAGAGACACACACCGCCGCGACCAACGAGCAATGGTTTGCCACCCACGCCAAAAGTTCACATGGGAGCTTGTTTCTCGAAAGTGAGATAAATTATAAAATTATCTTATTAAAGTATTAAGATATACGTGTACATTTGTATTATTATTATTTTATTATTCGCAGGTATTCAATGGATGTCCCTTGAGGATACATTGCACCGCGAGCTGGATCCACCCGGACACGAGAGATCAGCATTTATTGATCGCGGCTGAGGAGGGAATTTACAATTTAAATTTAAACGAACTTCATGAGACTGCTATCGATCAATTGTATCCGAGGCGTACGATCTGGATGTATGTTATCAAGGACGTTCTGATGTCGTTATCCGGTAAGCATTTTTTTCTCGCAGCAGTACAGTTTGTATTTTTCGTAATATTAAATACGAAATCTCAATTTCAGGAAAAACTCCTCAATTATATAGGCATGACCTCTTAGCCATGCAAAGCAAACAAACGCACAGGTTTTCTTTGCACATGAACAAAATACCTGAGAGATTAGTACCGAGAAAGTTTGCCCTTACGACGAAAGTGCCAGACACGAAAGGATGCAGTAAATGTTGCGTTGGTAGAAATCCTTACAATGGGTGAGTCACGGAAATTGGAAAGAATTTTTCACAGTTCATTCGTTATTTCGATTTTAAAAAATGCTGCGTTTCAGATACAAGTATCTCTGCGGAGCTATGCCAGCTGGAATATTTCTCATGCAGTGGTACGATCCGCTGAACAAATTTATGCTTTTGAAACACTTCGAATGTACCCTGCCCACGCCTTTGAACGTCTTTGAAATGGTGATCGCACCACAGATGGAATATCCGATGGTCTGCGTGTCAGTGAAGCAGGCTTATCAGCAGAACAAATTGAAACTCGATCTGATAAATATGAATTCCGGTGCGAGTTGGTTTCACAGCGATGAATTGGAGGACATGGATGGCTCGGGTACGTCTAACGAATATGAGCTCAAAAACAAAGAATTTTCTCGATGACGCACCCTATCGCTTTTTTAATTTCCAGCTACTGTGATTCCACGCCGAGAGAATCTTCAAGTCATTAGCGTGACTCAATTAGAAAAAGATGCAATACTCGTTTGTTACGATAGTAAGTCGTCCTCGACTCATTCAGCCGCATCATTGTTGCTTTCGAAACTAATGTCATTTTGATTTCCAGACGTTGTAAAAGTTGTGACGCTCCAGGGCAAACCGCGCGTCAGTAAGAAACAAATGTCGGAATTACATTTTAATTTTACCATCGAATCAATTAGTACGTACACCACTGAAGGATGAATATTATTTTATCACCATTGTCAATATTTACATTAATTAATATGAAAATTTACAGTTTGCTTGCCGGACAGCGTGTTGGCGTTTCACAAGCACGGAATGCAAGGCAGAAGTTTCAAAAATGGGGAAGTAACGCAGGAAATAAGCGATCCAAGTAGGACGTACAGGCTGCTTGGCTCAGATAAGTACGTCCAAAATCATTTCTCGGGTTTTCAGAAAGTAAATAATTTTTCCTAAATTTTTAAATTATTATTTATTTCATTTCAACAGGGTTGTGATGTTGGAAAGCCATCTCGTTCACTCGGGGACCCTGACGGAGACTGAGGGAGCGGATTTGTATATACTCGCTGGTCATGAGGCCAGCTACTAGCCTTCATTAGCTTAAATTATCGACACGAGGCGATTTTGTATAATACCGGGCATGGCCGAAGCTGCAAGTAAATTGAAAATTATTCATTATTACATTATACGCACGAAAACAATCGTTAATTAGTTTGAGAAAAAGACCCCGTCATTATTTAGCTGTTGACGTTTCTTCGTTCTACTTTTATTCAGTTTTTGTATATATAAATTTATATATACCCACGTATATATGTCAATATATTATATATATATCGATATATAAAATGAAAAACACAGAGAGAAAGTAAAATTTCAGTCATGATGTGCACAACTCATATAACATTAAAAAATGGTTTTATGTCCCGTCACTGCAATTCAATTATTAAGAATTTTACATGCGTGTAAGAAAACGCTCACGATTCGTTCACTTCCCGGTTCAACGAACTTACTCATAGTCACTTTGCATTGTGATTTTTTTTTTCGTCTCTGCAGAAAAAAAAATGTTGAAACGGCTGTCAAGTTTGTCCGGTAGGGTATCCAAGTATTCGCTAATTCATTTTTCTTTTTTCCTCGTGCCGTAATTCTTTGAAAATTGAGACAATTAGGAACATTCGTTTTCGTGACGTTGTTAAATTACGCTTTATTCTCAGCTTCAAGACTGCTAAACATGAAAAATGTAATTTATTCGTGATAGGATATTTTTAATAGAATGATACTAGCGGATAATTGCTAGTACGATTAGAATCCCCGATTTAGAGTAACGAGAGGAAAAGGGAGAAAAAAAAAACAGAGAACGAATTTGATATTTCCTCTCGCAGTTCGTAAGAATTCGATCGATGTTACATTTTTGTTTTTATATTCTTCATCGAGTTTTAGATTGTCTCTGAGACGAAAAACCACGGTGGAACGCAATCGAATTCTGTAATTAAACGAAAGGTGATTTCTCGAGAGAATAGACGTAGCATGATCATATGAAAATACAACTACGAAGTGAGAACGAGAGAGAAAAAAGTGTATTGGACTGGTTCAGAGGGTCGGAGGAATATATCTGACGTTTCGTGCAAAACTCAGATAAATAAATCATTAAAGTGTCTTGCTTGGTGTAAAATATTTTTAGAACTAATAGAATCTCGGTTCTATTATCGAAAGACTAGCACGATAATAACTTTAAGAAAGAGAAAATAAAAAAAAAGACATTCCCAATCGGAAATTTTTATCAATAACAACATTCGTATCTTGTTAAATTGTCCTTTTTTCAGTCATTCTCGATGTGCTTCAGAGAATAGATAAGGCATAACACCAATCGTAAATTTAAACAATAGGATGATCGCTGTAACGTGGGACAAACGATTCAAAAAATATTCTCCGAACTTTTAAACGAAAAAAAATAAATGAAGCGTAATTTTTCTCGAATCGTGTGAACGAGTATTTTAATGAAAAAAAATATCTTCGTAAATCTCCTATGAAGTATTCGAGATTATCGAAATTTACTGACGCATAAGTGGATCAATTTTTTAGTCTTCCATCGCAGACAATTTCTTAGTGTCTGTAATCGTTTATTTTTTCCGACAGAGTAATTTTAAAGCGACTCGCCGAAGTCGAAGATGAGTAAGAAATAAAAGAGCCGATCGAAGATCGGTAGTTTAATGGCTTTTGCGTGTAATTTTAGAAATGTCGAATTCGTATCTTTCACGTCACATATCTTCGCGAAGCACCTGAGATTCGAGCTATCTCACATGAAATCACGATCACGACGTAACGTTTACAATTTTTTGTCCGAAACGAGGTGGAATGTCGAGAGAGAGAAAAAATACGCGATTGACATTTGAAATAGAAATCCGTAAACTGATAGCGACGATAAAAGAATCCAAATCTGATGTTTAGAGAGCTTGGGCCTATTTTTTTCCCGTTTCTGCTCGCCCGAACGAGCGATTCGATTATTTTGTACAATGGAATTATCCGGGAGCAATAAGTATCCGATTTTTGTCACAGGTGGAAAAAAAAACTTGTAATTTTCAAGAGATGAGTTTTGTGATTGCATATTGAAAATCATTACGAATCGTACCTATTTCTTGTACGTAAAGGGAAAGAAAACGAGATGAAACAAAAAAGAAATAACATTAAAAAAAGAAAAGCGAAAAATTAATTTCTCATAGGGAAAAAAAGAATACATTCCTAAAGTAGAATGAGTAGTACAGCGAGAACCGTACCTGCCCGTATTGACCAGACAAAAAAGTAAAATAGGTTTTGCCTCAGAAGCGAGTACATCGTAAATTCTCGTCTCATGAAAAAAAAAATTAAATAAAACAATCAATCCGAAGAGTCGAGGCAAAACCGCGTAATAAAAGAAAATACACAGATCGTCATAGAACGAGAGATAAAGAGAAAAAATATACATATTTATATTTAATAAAGCTTTGTCGTCGAAGAGAATAAAAGAAGAACCGAAGAGTGTATTTCGAGGGGGAGAATAAAGAGACGGATGATTGAGAGACAAATATACGATAATAAAATAACGCAAGATTTTATTAGGTCATAAAGTTGAAGACTTTCGAATTTATCGTCAATATGTCTATAACATATTGTTAGTCAAATTTATGGTGATCGATAGGTATCACTCCATAGAAATATTCTTGCAAATGGGTAAAGTCTTAGAAATATTTAGATGACGATGATAACGACACGAAATGAAGAAAAATAAAGGCGAGCGTCAACAAAATCTTGAACTTGAAAGCCAACGGGATACGTTTAAGCACGAAATACGAAAATAAAAACTGACGTAAGAGAAAATATATTTTTCTTTTACAAACGATAACACCAATTACGAAATATTATTTAACGAATGACAAAACGAAGAATAACGAGATCAGCACATTTTTCAGTTAAACTCGTATACTTAGGAATCGATAAAAAAAGAATAAAAAGCAGTGACTGGACAAATCGAATATACCATAGAGAAAATTATCATTCAACTGAGATTAAAAAAATTCAATATATTGATTTACTCGTTTTCAGCAGTTACGCAAAATGTGTAAAACACCCGAAAATCCTCATTTTTTCCTCCTCAACTTCTTTGTAGCAAATCTTTTTTTATAAATACAGTATTGTTAAAATAATTTATTGTAACGAACAATTAATTATTTATTTACTTATGTGTGTAAAACAAATAGCCAAAACTTATGTAAATAGACGTTCTCGTAATAAAACGTAAGCAAGATTATTCATCCCCTGGTGATTATCGGTGAACGTGCAAAATATCGAAGAACGAAATCCCTGGACGAATTTTTCGAGATGAGCTTCAACGAGGATAAATAAAACAACGCGTTATTCGTAAAATTTAATATAATTATGTACAATACGTGATTCATCAGAGTACAATTGAATACTTTCGTCGAAGACTCCCATCGCTGTTTGATTTTTACTCAAACGTGATATCTTTTTCGCTTGCATATTATAGAGATTAAAAAAGAAACCATACTGAACTGTTTGCTCTGATACGAATGATAAGACAGTCCTAGCATGAAAATACAAAGCGTTTTGAAAAGTAAAAACACATTTCTATTTGTGATTCGAAAAAAGAATTACTCTGCTTTAAATTCAGGCATAGATACATAAAATAAAACGACACTTTTCTTCGTTTATTCCTGCCAAAGTATTCGACCCCTCAAATAATTCTAATTATAATTATATTAAGAACAATCACATAATAAGTTCAGAAAAATATACGACGCATTTTTTTCCGGTCGTCTAGGAGATACAAATCGAGATTTTGGGAGAATTGATCTACGCAGACTAGTCGTTTTTAATTGGTGTGCTATAAATAACTTCATTCTTCTTTCCCAGTCTCAATTATCCGAGTTTTTAGTTCGCAAAGACTTGAACAATTTTGATCGAAGGAGAAAATCATCTTAAGAATATTAATAATTTTTTTAGGGATTTTAAGTACAAACTTTTCTGACTTTGCGATCGGGCTTTCACGAAAAATGTTTTTCCTCCGTCTTAATAAAATTATTGCCGAGCTTGCGATATTTATGGATCCTACGCTCGATTCTTCTCGACAAAAAAACGGATCAGAGACCAGGCTCGTTAAGTCGGTTCAGCTCAATTACAAATTAAACGATTTTTTTTTTGATCGTGCAATTTTTCAGCTATGAAAAATTAATTTTACTCTCGTGTCTACGGTCCTCGAAACATCACGTTTCGATGTGAGCTTGCAATTGGCCCACCATTTTCCGGACCCACCCAGCCTGGCTCTGGCCAGCGGAAACGTCACTCCGGTCCTCGGTAAACGTTGTTTCAGTCTTATTTTCGCTTGCCATTGCTGAATCGCGAATGTCCTGACCACTCTCCGATTCCTTGTCCATATCGAGACAGTTTTCCGAAGAATCGAGCTTACATCTTTCCCTGATTATTTTTCCACGTATCCTGAGGTGAACGGGCTTGCTGGCTATCATCGGTTTGCATTTTTCTTCCAACTGAGCAGAGTCACTCGAACTTCGAGTTTTCTTTACCGGTACCGGAGGAGCGACTTTGACTTTCGTCGAGTCGTCATTCTGAAGCCCGTTGCATTGTTTCGTCACGACTGTCTCGTCCGTGTCGCTGAATATCGCGCTGTCACGAAACGCATCGTCGGTCTCGGCGTCGACGTAGTTCTCAATCGTCTCGAAGGAACGTTCGTAAAAGCTGTCAGTCTCGCTCTCGCGACGATTCGACGCTGGTTCCTCGACAGTTTTCGTGACATTCAGAGTCTCCGCAGACGCGAGCTCTGCTCGCTTCGACTCAGAGAAGAGAAAAGACGGATCGGCGTAATCGGATTGAGCGATTCGCGCGCCAAGACCTGAGCTCCCTTGTTTATAATAAAGTCCAGGCGCTTTGAAATTTGGATTTGTCGCAGACACGCAACCGATGTGAGAATTGTCGTCGATGTCCGAGGATGATTCTCTCGATGAACGGAATTTTCCTTTCTTCTTTGATTTCCCATTGCTGAGCGAGCGAGAGTAAAATTTTCTTCTCTCGAATTCGTCGTTGCTCTCGAGTGTCTCCGTACTCATCGTCGTTCTCAAGCCCTGAATCGTGCTCCCGGCTTTGGAGAGAACGCTCTTTATTATCGCACTCCCTCCTACGTTGACTCGATAAATTTTGTGGTCCGGATGAATGTTGGTGGATGTCACTGGCTTGTGAATCTCGGAATAAGCGTCGTTGAGATTCTCGTCCAAGCTGAGGAAGAAAGTCGACGACGAGGATGTTGTCGTGGTCGGGAATTTGGCTATCCGTCCTTCCGGTTGACAGGAAGAGGCGTAACGTTCCATATCCTCCAAGTTGATTTCAGCTGGCTTGTCCGAAGCGATGGTGAAAGGTCTCTCGCTCATCGGTTTTCCATCTCTCTGCAAAAATCTCGACTTCGTTATCGCTGGCTGCTGAGAATTCGGCATTATTTGAAAACTTCTTGGTAACGAGCCAGCTTTCTGCGGAGACGTTGGCAGACCCTCGCATAATTTAGTCAACCAGACGGCAGGTCGGGTCGGACTCTCATTGTCGTCGACACGCTCGACGTTGAATCCTTCCCAAACGTGCTGCAAATTATCATAATTCCCAAAATCCGTGTCCTGATGTTTTCCCTTCGAAATGTCAGGACTCGGTGTTTTCTCCTCATTCAACGCTTTCCCTTCCGTCTTGTGTTCTGCAGAGGTTTCCACGTTTTTCGTTACTCCGGAATTTTCATCCTGAACCGATCCGTGTTCCCTTATTCTGAGCGCTGTTTTTATTATTTTACTGTCCGTGACGATGCTTTGCCTCTTGAAAGCCTCGAAAATTGCTCGCTTCTCGTAAACTCGACCAGCTCTGTTTTTGGGACTCGTTTCGTTAGCCGGTGCGGTTTTGCTCTCGCTCTCGGCTCGTAAATTGTCGTAACGCAGTTGCAACGTTGGCTGCACGTCTCGGGGCTGAGACGAGGAGAAAGTGTTCCAGGCATTGTTCGTTCTGATCATCCGTTGCTCACGACGATTCGATCGAATTATTCGATTGTCCTTGTTATTGTTATTATTTATACTGTTGTTCATCATGTTGTTGGTGATTTCTGATGGATAATTCGTGTTGTCTGTGTCGCTCTCGTCCGACGTATCGACGGAGACGTGCTTGTGAAAACGTTGCTGATGTCTGACATTTATTGTACTGTTGTTACGTTGCTTCTCGAGCAATCTCTGGAATTCTTGATTTTGCATCAGTATATGGCCAACGATTTGCTCCACGGTTTGGACTTCCGTTTGTTGTTTTTGTTCCTGTGGCTTTTCCTGTTCCTGCTTCTGTTCCTGTTGTTGCTCTTGCTTCTGATCGTTCAGATCCTTGGGTTCTGAATTTTCCATGGGTTCATTCGACTCGGAACGATCATTCGGCGATTTGTCTCCTTCGCTCTCGAGCTGGGACTCGTCCGCATTGTCATTGTCCTTCTGGTCGTCATCCAGTTGATTCAATGACACGTAAGACTGGAAACCAGGCTCGGATTTTCGTCGCCAGTTCGTGAAACGATCTTTCACTTTCGATGCTCGAATGTCTAAGGATCTGTTCAAACTTCGATCCCTCGAACCGTGCATGAATGAGGAATCTTCTGATTGTTTTCTACGTTGAGATGCCGGAGAATTCTGAAAATATTTTTTTCGTAAATTATATTATCAAAGATTGTCTTGAAATTAAAAAATAATATTTTAAAATTCTTTGAGGAAAATTAAAAAATTTGCGTGTTTTGTCAACTTACTTCTGTTGATGCTTTCGAACAATCCGATTTCCCTGAAGTTTTCTTCAATTTCTGCCTCAAACCAGTCTCGGATCGTCGTCTCTCCTTTTCCTGCTTTCGTTTCTCGAGATATTCGGGCGGTGCAGAATACTGCTTTTTAGCGGATCCTTTATCCACCGGCGAATCTTCTGCAAATTTTAAATGATATAAATTTTAATTTAAGGTAATATGGCTATGGTACGATTTTCTACTTTGAGATCCAAAAAAATTACATAATATAAAGATTATTGAAATGAAAACGGTGTCAAAATCAAGATTAATTATTTTAGATCGATGATTTTACACACGGTCATATGGCCGAGCCACAGTTAATCACGAACATTGATAAAAACGTTAATATTCTAGATTACTTCAGAATTTAAATTTGTGTCCAACTGGTAAAATAACTTTTAAAAATTAAATGTACGAAAAATTTACCACATTCACAACATATTTTCGGAAATATTGTAAGTTTTCAACAAGCATGTCTCGTTATTTGCGTGAGCAAGAGAGAGAGAGTCAAGTTGCGAACAAATGTGAAATCCTATTAATACGAAAAAATTAATTCGGGCTCTTTAAGAGTATAAAAATAAAGAAAATACATTCAATTTTAAGTACACATCCGATTTTCCCAGAGAATTATCACCTCAAGAAACCTCAAAATTATTATTGGTGGTTTGAAAATAAAGTTCTTACCATCCTGCTGACTCTGACCAAGCTGAAGTACTAACTGCCTCGCGTGCGATGGTATAACAGCGTTGTAATTTTCTAGTATGACCCTCTTTATTTGGAGAGCCCATTCTCTTTTTTGTTCGACATTCCGAGCCTTGAAATGATAAAGCAAAAATTAAAACAAAATAAAGAGAAAGTTGAAACAAAGAGAATCAAACTACGTGACACAAAAACGAAAATTTTATTGAAAAACATTTCAAGTCGTTGAACTTACCACTCCATGCAAACTGTAACATTACGTCATATTTGATAATGCTTGCGCGATTTTTCTCACTAATTGCATATTTGTGTTTTTATTACCTGAAGAGTGTATTGAAGTCGTGGATTGTCGAATGGTATAACGTGAAAACTGCACGGTTCACCAGGAATGCTCTCGATCAGCATTAAATTTGAACACTGAAAACAGAAAACAATCAGTTTATAAATGTTTCATTTTTTTATAAACAACGAATTTTTTTGTAAAAGAAATTTATACAAAATTTTTCTGGGCTTTATACATTCACTTTATAAATATTTGCACTTTGCAAACGTGCAACTTTTGCGATAAAAAATTATTTTGTATGCAAATTTGTACCATTATGTGAGCTTTGTACACGAGAAGTCCGTCTTCTTTTTTCTTCGTCAGTAATAACATTCGTTCGAAGAGAAAAGCGTGCCTCGGTGCTTTCGCACCCCTCATGCGAAATCGTCCCTCGGCGACCAATTCACCGCTGGTCGTGAGATCCGGACCGGGCCAACCGTAAAGCAACGATTGAATTTCTTGTACTCGTACGGCGTGCTCGTGCCTTCTCTTCATCGCGTTTATGTGCTTCGCGATTCCAGTCATCGCCTCCAGAGCTCCCTCGATGGCTTTTCGTCCCTCGACTTCTTTCCCATTCTGCTCGCATCCCGCTCCGTACTCTTTCGACAAATTCTGTACAGGATAATTTCCATCAATCATTCAATCGTTAAAAACAAATTTCCTTATAAAAAAAAATTTTTTAAACTTTTTTTTTACTTAAAATAAAAATCTTGGTACATTATGGAATGATTTTGGGTTGGTAATTACCTCGAGAAGAAGATGGTATTTGAGAATTCTCTGAACAGGTTTGAGCAGAAACGAACCAAGAGGCAGAGCGTGCCCCAGAGCGACTTGTCGTTCTCGAAAAGCGTTCGCGGTCGTTTCTTGGCCCATGAGATCGGTCAGTACGGACACAGTCCTGTAATCATACGAAAATAAAAATCATTGCATTAACATTTCTCAAGGTATCGAGGAGTTACAACTTTTTGAAACTTACCTTGGATAATTCGTGCAATACTCTGTGTAAACTTTGAATCCTGCATTGTGCTTCATAAATGTGTTTGCAATACAAATTGGATCGAGGCCACAATTTTCTATCTCTTTTAGGAACTCTCTGTAAAATAATTTAAGAAAAATTTAATTTAATAAATATATTTAAATCAATAATTTTTTATGAAAATTTTAAACTTACCTGTTGAATTCAAAAATATCCTCGATATTACTAAACAAATCGTTGAGCTGCAATTGCTGCACCAAGCCTGCAGGATCGTCTCTCCAAAAAATGAGATAACCCTGAAAGGAATTTAAAAAATAATTGAAAATATTTGTCCCAATTGATATCCAATATTCTTCGAATTGGTAATTTCTCTCAGTGAACTATTCGCCAATAGGGACAACGTACTAGTTTTAGAATTGATATTAAAATGACGCAATTAACCGGATGTATTAGATTGACATCCGCGAATGGAGGGGTCATTTATAATAAATATACCGAGAAGAACGATGATGCAATTAATTGTGAGCAGGGTTAGGGTCGATTATTAAGAACGGAAGAAAATGAATACATAAAATTTGCTACATTATAATTATTTAAACAATATTTTAATAAAAATTAAAAAAAAATTAAATTATTATTTAAAACTCAATTTTTTGAGGATCACTTTGAAAAATAGTGATAAAATAATATTATTTAAATACCTGTATGACTTGTCGAAGGTGCTCGACGTAAAAAGCCTCAGTTTCGACAATTTCAAGTAGAACTCTCTCAACGGGATTACGATGAGGATCGCAATATCGAGGTCTGTGATAAATGGTCGTGTCGTGCTCGGAGCTGTTTCTCCGTTGATTGTCATCGGCCTCGAGACGTCTGCAGCTGGATTCGGATATCGTGACGACTCCGCTGTCGCCAGAGCCTTGAAATGAAATTTGAAAAAAAAATTAATAAAATCAAAAATGAAAAACGAATCTCATCTCCAACAACAAAATTTCTCCAATTTTCGCTTTCTTCCCTTCACATTCCAGAGTTTTAACGTAAATAAGAATCTCGAAAGTATGGGAATCACCTTGGGAGCTGGCGCACGTGTCGGCGAGCGATTCGACGGACGTCAAATAAGGATTGGCGGCGTTCGCGTTTCCCTGATTGCTGCAGCCGCTCGAGGAAGTGCTCGAGGCGATCGAACTTCCGGATAATGGTCTGTTGACGATTCCACGTCCGCCGGATCGTCGGCTGTACCTGAGTGGAGTCAAACTCCCGTTGATCTCGTTCCTACGATAAATTGATTTTTCATTGGACGAGATCGTCGTCTCCGTGATCGTCAATTCGACGCTCCGACTCGTCTCCTTCTTAGCGTCGAGGTCGTTCATTTCTTTGGGGTCGATCAGAATGTCGCCGCGATTATTTTTCTTCCCTCGATCGTTTCTCCAGGAATCCTCGTTTTCCGATTCCTCGTCACCGGTCTCGTCCCTCCTCGCTCTCGTTCCGTCCATCCTCGTCGCTTCCGTCTGCGAGGCCGGACCCGTCGTCGTTGTCATCCCCGTCGATGTGCACAGTTTACCGAATATGGAGCCACGATGAGAATTCTGCACGAGGCTCAAACGCTTCTGTATCGCGACCGGTATGCTGCAGCTTCCTCCTGTGCCCCCTTCGTCCCCTCCTCCTCCTCCTCCTCCTCCAGCGCCTCCCTCTATTTCACCGTAAGAACAAGCCTCGCCTCGACGTGCCAACTCGTCAAACATCCCCAGCAATTGCGGGACCAAATCCTCGCTCGACGTTCCTGAAACAAAATAATAAAAATATTATAAAAAATAGACGAATAAAAATTCGTCTGTTCTCGAATTTCATTTTATTTCAATATTTTATTTTGTGTAATTTTTTATTTTTATTATATTTCGTTTATTTTTACGTCAATTTTATATCAATATACGTGATGTAACTCGTGTGAATAACGTACATGAAAATGACGTCGAATTAATGGTTACGATCGCATGACAGCTGGAATGAAAAAATATTGCTAATTAATCTAATTTATATGCTGCCAGCTGAGGAACCGTTTCAATTGAATCTATGCGGCTCTTGGACGTCGCTGGTGAAGTTGTTCCTTCTTCAATTTTATTCCCCACTCAGATTACTCTCGTAGATAAATGTGTCGCTTTTTTTTCTCTGATTCCTGCTCCGTGACACATCGAGTCTTTTTTTCATTAAATCGATCAGTAAGAGACTAACTCGCGACATCGCGTAAATAATATTTTAACGATCGATCAGAGGTTGGGAATATAAATAAAAAAGTACGTAAAATATCAGCGCAATATTTTTAAGGTTTTTTTAAATTTTTGACAGCTAATCGCTCGCTCTCTTCCGCGATCGAGCGGAAAAAAGGCGCGTCAGTTACGAATATTTTGTCGTTGCTGAAAAAATCGTGAGTGGCGATTCCAGAAAAATAGTTTTACGTTTCGTCGAATGAAATTGCGTCCACGTGCAATTATCCTCGTTCGAAGATTGAAATAATCTTCGTGACTCCTATTGAATTATCCAGGTATGTGAGAGCAAGGAAACTCCGTAATTGAACGATTTCCAATGCTCTCTTGGCGGCAGACGTGAAATCGAGCGTCTCGACGCTTCGCGAAACTGTGTACGTCGCTCGGAAAAAAAAGTCGGCAGGATACGTACCGAGAGCGATCGTGAATTTTATTTCGCAACGCCGATTATTAAAAACCTATAAACCGCGCGCAATCTACGTCTAAAATGAAAAAGTACATAGTTTCGTGTATTTATATACGACGGTGAAGAAACTACGAATTCTTTTCTCATTCGGAGGGAACGAAAGGAAAAAGAATTTCTTCAAATATAATTCTGTGTCTATAAACATTATTATCATTATGTTTCTAATCTTAAAAGTTACTGTTTTGCTCAAGATGGAAATTGCAAAATATTTTTTTTTTACGAGTTCGAGATGAAGTCGATGTTAAGATTTTTTTTTGCGTTATTTTAAATAATGATTAATTGTGCAGACTGATTTTTGATTCGTTATCATGACACAAATTCGTCACTTTATCACTCAATTTTTATCAATTTTATCGTAAACGTTAGGACAATTTCGAGTTTCTTAATTTTCACTAAATTTGTTCATATTTTTAATTTTCAATTACTTTCCTCTCACGATAAACATTGCGAATTTTTTTTCAGCTTGAGGGTTATTTTCAATAATGATTAATTGTGCAGGCTGATTTTTGATTCATGACACAAATTCGTCATTTTATCACCCAATTTTTATCAATTTTATCGTAAACGTTAGGACAATTTCGAGTTTCTTAATTTTCACTAAATTTGTTCATATTTTTTATTTTCAATTTATTTCCTCTCACGATATACATTGCGAATTTTTTTTAGCTAGAGGGTTATTTTGAATAATGATTAATTGTGCAGGCTGATTTTTGATTCGTTATCATGACAAAAATTCGTCATTTTATCACTCAATTTTTATCAATTTTATTATAAACGTTATGACAATTTCGAGTTTTTGAATTTTCACTAAATTTGTTCATATTTTTAATTTTCAATTAATTTCCTCTCACGATAAACATTGCGAATTTTTTTTTTGACGAAGATTAAATTTTTTTCAATTTTCAGGTAAGATAAATATTTTGATATTTCTCAGAGATGGATTCTTGGTGTCGAATGAATGAGAGCATTGTCTCGACGTAAAAAGAAAAACGATTCGGCGAAGGAACAAGTTTTAAGGGTTTAGTTATCGTGCATGTATTTGTATATAGTTATGGTTTACGACGAAGCGAAGATCATGTGTTATTCACCCTTAATGGATGTTCCTCGGCAATGCCAGAGGAGCGAATGCCAAGGGTCAATTCTCGCGTGGACGGAAACCTTACGATCGTTCCACAGATTAAACAGAATATTAATTCCTTCGAGCGATTCTTCTTAAAGTCAATATCACGGCTAATCGTTGTCTCCCCGAATTCCTCGTTTCGGAATCCACGAGATTTCTCGTAAATAATAAAAATCGCGAAGAAAAAATCAATCTCGTGTATAAAAAAAAAAAATTATTCATCATCGCGAAAAAAAATATTCAAAATAAATTTTTAAAATACAAAAAAATTGTTTATAAACAAAAGACTGATTGTTCTTATTCACAATGTACGCGCAAATTTCTCGCAAATAATAAAATGCAAAAAAATCTATAATAAAAAATAATAAAATAAAAAAAATTATTCATCATTGAGACAAAAAAAAAATTCAAAATAAATTTTAAAAATACCAAAAAAATTGTTTATAAACAAAAAACTCATTATTCTTATTCACAGTGTACGCACAAATTTCTCGCAAATAATAAAATGCAGAAAAATCGTATTTACCATTCACAAAAATATTCAACACAAATTACAGAAATCTAAAAATAAAAAATTTCAAACAAAAGGCTCATTTTCCTTATCGAAAATAGGAACTTCTTTGATTTAGACTGAGGGACTTCGAGGCATGCGGTTTCAATTATAGATACAGTATATGTGGGAAAGTCGAAAGTGCAACGTGATTCTCGCGAGAGAAAGACGACGGTATTTTTTTATACATTTATATTAGTACGTGTTTAGAGCGAGAGAGGGATAATAAGAGAGAGAGAGAGAGAGAGGGAGGGATAAGAGAGAGAGAGAAAGAAATAAAAAGGAGAGGGATATAATTCTTCATTCGGCGACGACGAGAAGTCACTGAGAAAATGCTTGAACTTATGCACATATTATGATCGTTGGAGAGGGAAAATACGAAGAGGGATCGAGGGGAAGGGGGCTCCAGTAGAAGTAGAGAGAAGCACACGTCGTTTCTTGGCTGCTGTTGCACTTAGGTGCATTGAACTCGGCTTGCAGCGAGCAAGAATACGCACACATCTTCCGCCTCCGATGTACGTGAGCCTTCCGATATATTTACGTACTTTTTATTGTCGTTCGGTTCGACCTGTAGCAATAATCGGGCGCGTGCTCGGAAATTCGAAGACCGGAAGTTATGGGAACGGAGAAAAGAAGAAATAAAAAAAAGAGACTCTCGGAGTTGTGTTTCTATTTTCGTATGACACAACGAGAGAGAGACCAAAAGGTCTTTTTCTTCCCAGTTATGTAAAAACGCGATACTTTTCTGAAGCTAAAATTGTTACCTGTTTTTCTTCAATGACGATCGGATTACGGAAACGGAAAATTTTAATACTCGATATTTTTCGTAATTTGACGGAAATGGTTTTGACGAATAATTTTTTTTTCGTGAGACGAATTTAGTTTTTTTAAAGCTTTTTTTTTACTCTGTCGACTTTTCCCTCGATCTCAATTTGTAGCGCATCTCGAAGTTGATAAAAATACTGGGAAAATGGAAATGGTTTTGACGAGTGAATAATTTTTTTTCGTGAGACGAATTTAGTTTTGTCGAAGCTTTTTTTTTACTCTGTCGACTTTTCCCTCGATCTCAATTTGTAGCGCATCTCGAAGTTGATAAAAATACCGGGAAAATGGAGATGATCTGGAAAAAGATGAAACGCCCGTGAAGAATGGAAGCTCAAAAGGAATATCAAGTTTCCGAGGACGGGAGGCGAAAAAGCCGCGCGATAGACCGGAAGATAAAAATACTGAGGTTCATAGAATCAAAACACGAGGGTGCCGAACGTCCACGATTTGAAAAATTTGGCCAGTCCGTGACTCACTCCCCTTCAGGATTCAACAAAAACGATTTATTTTTGAATGTTTTATTTTCTCGATTTTCGAAATCATTGAAAAATGATCCGGAATCAACAATAATGGAGAAAATTAATCCCGATCAATTTTATGTGAAACACCTCGTGGATTCGTTCGTGAAATATAAACTAGACGAAGAAACCGAGACCGCCACCTGTTCCTGTCAATTATAAAGCGCAACGTGAATTATCGTGACAGAACTGTGTAATCTTCTGTTGCAACCGAGATCGTGAGCTACACGTTGGAATCAACAATTCGGCCCGACTGGAGAGAAAAAAAAAAGAAAAGCTTCGCATCTTCGTATTTAGAAATCTATTATCGCATTTCGTAACCACGGATCACAGTCGTACCGTTCCCTGGAGGCTCTTCAATGGTCCAAGATCATAAAAATCACCTCGTAATCTCGGACAGTTTTTAGTCTCTTTTTTTCGTCACTCAAAAGACTCTTCATATCTTCCGAGACCTTTTTTGTAATCTCGAAATTTTTCTAGCCAGTAAAACTTTACAACTCCCAGCGTGAAATTTATTCTATATTTATATGTAATTTATTCTATATTTTGAAATTTATCCATCGAGGAAATATTTTCATTTCTCTTTCCCCATAATTGTTCCCATGTGATATTGGATCAGAAGTCGATTTAATTTTGGAGTTTGGATAAACTGGAAAGTCTCATCGCGAGGACTGGGGAGGAAGCGAAAAAAGGGAGAGAAGATCGAGAGAGAGAGAGAGAGTCTTGGAAGTGAAACGTATGAATCGGTTTCTTTCCCTTTTGCTCGCTCGTAACGCAGAAGACAACGCAAAGCACACAGAGGCGCACTCCGCGTAAAAAGGAGACTTAAAATAGCATCGGGTATTTCCGTAGGGTCGATTCCCTTTCGCGTATACTCCGATACACGCGCGATATATAGGAGAGAGACTTCGCTCGTGTGTGGATCACTGTTAATAAACGGCTCAGAAAATATCGTTTATTTTCAATAAGCCGGGCGATCCCCGAGAACACGTGACGGCCAACGTCAAGAACGAAATTTAGCAGTGGAATTGTGTTTACTCTGAGTTAACACGAATTTGTACTTTTCGGGCTTTCACTTTACAAAGAACTTGAAAAATTTACTTTGGAATTACGTGTTGGAAATGTCATGATAAATATTTATAAACTAGATTTTTATGTGTGCTAATTTTGTGATCATTGAATTTTTGTCGTTACGAGCGTCGACAGATCGAGATGAGGAACTCGAAAGGGAAATTTTCTGACAGAATTGTTTGCTCCGAGATTAACGAGAAATTATACGTATGAACACTTTTCGAACTTTTACTTTTTACAAAAAAACTTGGGAAATTTACTTTTCAATGACGTGTTGGTAATTTCATGATTAAAAAGCATAAAGGAGATTTTATCGGCGTTAATTGCTCTTATTAATCCGTAAAAGGGCACAAATCGAGGTTCCGTTTTTATTATGACCAACGTCGAGAGCGAAATTTCGCGACAGAATCGTGTTTGCTTCGAGTTAACACGAAATTATACGTATGAATACTTTCAGCCTTTTACTTTGCAAAAAAAATTGAAAAAAAGTTGCTTTTCAATTACGTGTTGGTAATTTTATGATCAAAAATTATAAAATAAATTTTATTAGCGTTAATGTCTATCATTAATAGACAGAAATTGACGATTGAATTTTGTTTCGTCAATGTCAATATCGAAATTTTCTGACGAAATTTATGTTTGATCTGACAATGAGTCGATGTTACGAGCACTCAAAATTTTGACTATTCATGCAAATTGAATTTAAATAACATTAAAATAAGTAAAAATGTTTAAATTGAATTTGAAAGTTAAAATTCTCATCTCACACACATAAAATAAAAAATGTGCAAATTTTCACAAACAAATTTCATGTCAAATAATTTTAATACGATTAAAAACAGAAATCACATTAAAATAAGTAAAAAATGTTTAAATTCAATATGAAAGTCAAGATTCTCATCTCACACGCATAAAATAAAAAGATTTACAAATTTTCACAAAAAATTCTATGTCAAACAATTTCAATACGATTAAAAACATATAAACCACATTAAAATAAGTAAAAAATGTTTGAATTCAATATGAAAGTCAAGATTCTCATTTCACACACACAAAATAAAATAATTTACAAATTTTCACAAACAAATTCTATGTCAAACAATTTTAATACGATTAAAAACAGAAATTGTACCGATCAGCCTTTTTCTTCATGAAACAAACTCCGAAGCACGTACTTTTCAATTACGTGTTGTTAATCGCATAATAAAAATTCATAAACTAGATTTTATCGACATTAATTACTCTCGTTTCTTGACAAAAGTGTACAAATCGAGGTTATCGATCGTAGAACCGTGAGATCGGTCTTTATCTCATTGTATCCGCAGTTTCTCCGGCGTCTTTGACGTAAGTTTTCAAGTACGCGTTTCCTATACTGTACCGGAGTGATTGGTTATAATATCCATATAATAGAGGCGAGGGAAGTCGGCCGATAATCATTGGCTTCCTGTTCGGCGTTAATCTACAGGCGCCAGCGATACAAACCGAGCGACATTAGCGCAAAACGAGCGAATGTACCAGAGTGTAAACGAGAGCTCCGAACCGGCGTTACGATTCTATACCGTTAAACCATGCGACGATTCTAGCATTATACAAATACAAACATAAATTCCGTACATTTGCGCGCGGCTGTGCTCAGCGAGAGAGGAAGAGGAGGAGGAGGAAGAAAAAAAAGAAGGACAAAAAATGGGACATAGAGATAGTCGCGCTATAAAGTCGGGAAAAAACGAGAAGGAGGAGAGAGCCGGCGTCTGAAACTTCTGAAGTGGCTACGGCGCCGGCGAATCAACGACTCGTGTGTCTTTCCTTCATGGCTCAACAGATGAATACACGCCCGGTGAATCACCCGCGTCTTCTTCTTCTTCTTATTCTTTTCACTCCATCCATTTTTATTGTCGCCTTATCCTTTTTTTTTGTCATTCATGTACCTTTTCTGTTATTCAGAATTTTTCGTCATTCATGAGGTTTTATCAACGAAAAAATAATACGAAGAGTCAGAAAGGAGGAAGTGGATTAAATACTCCAAAAATAAAAAAATAAAATTTTTTCGTTTTTCGTATTTTTTGGGTATTTTTGAAAACAATGTTGAATGTTTTTGAAACACGGTGCAGAGGGAAATTATACGAAAACCCAAAAAGGCAGAAATAAACTCCAAAAATACAAAAAAAATTTTTTTTTCGTTTCTCGTATTTTTTGGGTATTTGTGAAAACAATGTTGAATGTTTTTGTAACACGGTACAGAGGGAAATTATACAAAAATCCAGAAAGGGAGAAATAAACTCCAAAATACTCCAAAAATAAAAAAAATTTTCTTTCTCATATTTTTTCTTATTTATGAAAACAATGTCAAATGAGTTTGAAAACAAATCACATGCAAAGCTATTTTACCAGAAAACAATAATTTTCGATATCCCCGAGGTTAAAAACTTCATTTCCAAGACGTAGCGTGGGAAATCAGGAGATAATTGAAAATAATATCTCCGTAGCGTACTTTTCGCGAATTACGGTAAAACCGGAGTCTCGCAAGCAAAAAGGGGGCACTGAAAATACCACAATGGTGAATCTTCAAGATCTTGCAAAGGAGTCCGTATAGTAACCGGATATAAGGCACGTATAAGTATACTCTGCTGCAGTCTGATAGTGCAACTAGCCTTCTACGATTTTATATGGGTTATTTCGCTCTAAAACAAACATTTTAAACACGAAAAGCAGATAATAATTATTTTACCTACATTATAATTTCATTAACAATTGTAATCATAATTATTTTCATCCCTTTTTTGTTATCATTTATTTTAATAAAATTTTTACTTATTAATATTTTATTTTTATTATATAATGTATATTTGCATATATTGTAAATATATAATATATTAATATTTCACATATTTTTATAAACAAATAAAATATTAACAAATAAATAATAAAGTGCTTCGAATAACTTTTTGATGACAAGTTGAAAAATCTCGATCAAAAAAAAATCTCCTCAAGGATCAAAGAAATGGGAAAGAGTATAGGTATATAGGGGAGGGAAGATGCAACACCTTAAGTGCTCGAGGGGGATCCGGTAAATCGTTCGGGAACGAAATTCCTTCGATTTCTGAACGATGACGTCAGCCCGATACGAACGCGCTCGGGTATACGCGAGCTCGATGGAATTCCGAAAGCTCGTAACGCACACGTCGCGCTGTGTTTCAAACGCAGCGTGTGATACACATACACGCGTTCTTACCGTGCGCAAACGCTCATTATTCCCCGAGATGTTGTCCAAGTGCGCACGGGGCATTCCGTGTCGAATTGCCCTCTAATGTTCGTCTCGATTTTTTTTGTTTTTATCGCATTCCTAAACCCCTTACGAGGCTCTGGAATTTTTTTCGTATACTCATCATCATTAAATTTAAGGACATTTCAAATATTTTTTCGTAATTACATATTATTATTTTGTAATTATAAATTTTTCATTCGGGTTGACCGAAATCTTTGCGATCAATATTTTTTCACATTCTTCCAAGTTCACGGAGAATTTAGAATTTTTATCGTGTTTTCATTTCAATTGTTTTTTAAGTTACAAATTTTGTTGATTTAATTTTGTAATTGAAGCATTCGGTGTTCGAGATTTCACGGAGAATTTCTCGTGTGTTTGTCCACTCGATAAAATGTGAACGTCGTCTGTCAACACACTCTGTAACGTATCTTTCCGGATCTCGGGAGCGGTGCCGCGTAATCGATTCATCTAATGATTTATCGATAAAGGCTTAAAGATCGAATCCCGTGGAACTCGGCCATTTGTCACCTTCACGCGATCCGATATAAATAAAGTTTATCTTGTCGAGAGAAAAAAAGATCGCGTGCGTACGTCCAAAGCAATTTGATCCTCGTACGACAATTTTTTTTTCACAAAGTGAAGAAAGTGTGAAAAAATTTAACACACGAGAAATTAAACTGAGTTAAATTTTCAATCATTTATAAAATTATTCATCGAATGTTGACGGATTGAATTATTTTACAGAGAAAAGTTTTTATACTTCCGAGAATTTCGTGATAAATTTTCAATCGAAAATACTAATAATAATAATAATGACACATTCGATCGATGTGTAATTTCGAGGCCGGAATAAACTTTAATGTAAACATTTATATTCCTCTCACCTGTGCCTCCTTTTCGTCAAACGTCAAAAATTTGTAATTCGGCCCCATGAATCATCCTCGGTACACCAAAACTTTTAGTTCTACGTTTACAAATACATAACGTCAACATTAACACTGAAATGTAACACGGAAAATAAAATAAACAAAAAAAACACCTCAAATTTAACAAATTTTTTTTTCGTTTATTTTAATATTTATTTATTAAAAAATTACACTCGCGGATTTTTTATTCTTGGGAATTTCAAGAACTTTTTATTGTGAATTTTATATAATTAAAATTCATATTTATTAATGATTTATTTTTATTTTTTAATAGAATATTAACACTAGAACAGTTTCGATTCGAGACGCGTCGAGGTGAAAAATTCTGAGTAACGAGCGAACAGATAGGAGCTGCTCGAATGCTTCGGAGTCACTGAGGTTCTCCTCTCGAGTCTCACCTGGACGAACCTCCGAGCGAGAAATCCCGAGCGTGTGTACGTGCGCACTAGCCGGGGACAAGGACGCGAACATTACTCGAAGAATTACTTTTTTTTTGCCTCCTCACCACCGTTTCTATTTTTCCGTCAAGATTACGTATCGAATCAATAAAATTCGTAGAATATCAACCTCTTATCTCCAGATTTAAAAAAAAAAGCAGAAAGATTGAAAAAGAAAATAGCGAAGAAATTCTTTCGATAAAATTCATTAAAATTCTGTTTAAAATTTTATACATATTTTTTTCCAACGCTTCGGAATTGATGTTCGAAAAATCTAAATTCACCCAGAATAAAAAAAAATTCAATTTTTTATGACGGAAACGGAGAAAGAAAAGAATGAATTTGACGAGCTCGTGTCGAGCGAGACACTGAGCCTCTCCTCGGTAGTAAGGGACAGAATTGTAAAGGAAGTTGAATCGAAATTGTCTATGAAAAGAGATCGAGAGAGGGGGAAATCACTCGTGATCATCAGAATGAATTACAAAGAGAGTCTCGACTATCCTCTGTGAGTCATTGATTGCAACTCAGCACGCGTCACTCTGATAATGAACGAGAGAAAAAACCACATGCATACAAATAACTGTTCAACAGAAGGGCGTAACTCCGAGAATTCTGAAAAAGCGTGGGTCAAGTCCTTCGATTTGTCACTGATGAATAAATTTCATCGACGAATTTAAAGTATAAATGAATTCAATTAAATTTTTTTCAATGATTTTTCTCACATTTTTCCTCTGTTTATAAATTTTCTAACATTCTCTGAATTTCCCCTTCATTCATAAAATTGAATTTTTTTTAAATCGCGAATATTCTCACTGTTTCGACACGAATGAGAGATTAACGAGGTGCTTGACAATCGCGCGTGATGTGAGAACATTTTCATGGGAAATTGAGAGAGGAACGATTAATAATTAACGAAGGGGGTTATAAATAGAATGTAATAAATAAATTTAGTACAAGATAAATAAGCGATAGCTCGACGTTCTCGAAACACTTTCCAATTTATTGAAAACATAACTCCAGCGCGATCGAGATTCTTTTTTTTTTTTTTTTTCTCTTCGCGTTACGCGAACGCGTGTATGAGTTATAAATTATTGGCCTGCTCGAAAGAAATCAGTGCTCTGTAAGCAATAGCGTATTAATGAAAATATTATTTCTGCGTTCAAGGCCTTGAGACCCACTCCTGATTCATTATTTCGCGCGAGTCATCCAGCGAGACTCATCTCGCTCGTTCGTTTTTTTTTCCTCTCTCACTCTCTGTCTCTATTTCGGAAAATTTCGATTTTTACGTAAACTCGGCCTATATTTACACGTTCCAAACATTTTTTTTTTCAAAAAACATCCCATCCGGTTTGTATAAAAAATTGATTGTTTTTTAATCGTGAAAGAATTTTCTCCGTTTACTTTTTCAACTTAAACACAAATTTTATTTTGAACTAAAACATCGAATTTACACTTTCGAATTATTTTGAGAATACATTTTTTGCAATATCCACAATTTATTTCTGTTAAACTTATCACGAAGAATTATATTGATATAAACTTTCATGTGGCTAAAATTACCCCATAAAAATTGATCCATTATATTATATAATTATAATTGACATTTATGAATTAATTTTTCGATTACTATTATAATATTGTAAATATTACTTTGATCTTTGAATACTAATTATATTGTTTTTCAGATAAGTTTTCTTTCCACGTATAATTTGATATTGCGAAAAAATTTGATGAACGATAATTTTGACACGGAATTACCTATGTGCAAATAAATACAAGCATCGTTGGGAATCGAATTTACACTTCCGAATTATTTTGAGAATACATTTTTAGCAATATCAACAATTTATTTCTGTTCAACTTATTCACGAGGAATTATATTGATATAAAATTTCCTGTGGCTGAAATTACCCCACAAAAATTGATCTTATTATTATATAATTATAATTGACATTTATCAATTAATTTTTAGATGACTATTATAATAATGTAAATGTTACTTTGATCTTTGAATACTAATTATATTGTTTTTCAGACAAGTTTTCTTTCCACGTATAATTTAATATTGCGAAAAAATTTGATGAACGATAATTTTGACACGGAATTGCCTATGCGCAAATAAATACAAGCATAGTTGGGAATTCGTATTGTGAAGAGAGGCTAGAGGCGAGTCAACCGTGGATCGGTTATGCCGGTATTACGAGGTCACGGTTCTCGTAACGTTGCACAAGAGAGCGAGCGAGAGGCCATAATAGCATCCCCGAGACCCCATCGTAAACGCTTCCTTTTTTTTTAACCGCGCTCCCACCAATTTATCCCGTTTTCCTTTTTTTCTCCGATAGCTCGAATGTTTTTCGAACGTCGCACGTGACACAATCTCGCGGTCCACAAGAGGTTTCGAGTGTTCTGTCAACTTTTATACGATCGTACTGTAAACAGAGACTGAAAAAAAGGAGAAAAAAACTTTTATTGTAAGATATTACACTCGAGAATGGGCAGACTCAAAATTTCCACTCATAATTTCATTCGTGAACGAATTTTGATATCGCGTTAGATCGTGAGAAGGAAGATTCTTGAAACAAAAATTCCAAGACCGACACTTTGTCACGCCGCGGGAAAACCGAATCGAAGTTACCTGCACGGTAACGAATTTATTTCCAATAGGAAGTAATGTTTTCTTCGTATCGAGGAATTTTGAAACGTCGGTTAATCGAAAATTCCTGTATTCACGCGTTAAACGTCGATTCTATAAAATTCTCGAAGCTTGTCGAACAGTGAAAACTCGATGTTTTCGTGTATGTGTGTGTGTGTGGTCGCCGCGATTCTTTGATCTTGCAAAAAAGATGAGAGACGGTGAAAAAACGTGAGTATACCGTTGAGCAAACCTAACTTGAGTGTCTGAACACCCCAAAGGTAAGATGCTGCTATTCTTGAAGTTGTTTGGACCGATTCAACGATTTCTTATCGAGCGAACCTCGCGCGTTCAAATTTACCGTTTCTTCATCCACATATACAATATACGAATATATTACTGTACGCATTCAACCTCGTGTGCGTGTAATTACTATGTGTGTGCGTAGAGAAACGTTTTCGGTACATAAATGCAGTTAAAAACGTCCCAAATATAGTAATGGATATGTATGTACCGCACTTTAGGTATCGTGTACACTCTCCGATGGAAACATCGGATCAACGACCTCTTGAGATTCTCGATTGCACTAACGCGCTAAAATGTTTGTGCCTCTGTGACATTAGAAAAAGATCGTGCAAAAAGTTTTAAAAACTTATTTTCAGATATAGTGATAATTTGAAGGTTTTTCAAAATTTAATCAAGAAAGAATCATCGAAGCCACTTTGTGGTACTTCGAAAAAGGAAGCGCAAGGATCAAGTCGATATCTTCATTATCTTAGAAGTTACGGAGGTTTGAAAATTGCAAAAAATCGAGGCTCTAGTTGCAATAGTTTAGGAGATACAAGTTTTTAGATTTCTTGATTCCGGATGTGTTTTCCTAACTCCAGCAGAATTGGATTGAACCAGCCTAAAAGTGTGAGTAAACCAATCACCTCACCATTGTATATCAAAGACGCGACCTCCATCCCTGTTTAAAGAACTTCATTATCTTGACCTGAAGGAGAGATCGATACCGATGGAAACATCGGATCAACGACCTCTTAAAGTTCTCGATTGCACTAACGCGCTAAAATGTTTGTGCCCCTGTGACATTAAAAAAGGATCGTGCAAGAAGTTTTTAAAACTTATTTTTAGATATAGTGATAAATTGGATTATGGAATTGGATTGAACCAACCTAAAGGTGTGAGTAAACCAATGCATCACCTCACAATAGTATATCAAAGACGTGACCTCTATCCCTGGTTAAAGAACTTCATTATCTTGATCTGAAGGAGAGATCGATACCGATGGTAACATCGGATCAACGACCTCTTGAGGTTCTCCATTGCACTAACGCGCTAAAATGTTTGTGCTTTTGTGACATTAAAAAAATGTTCAATGTTTCAGAAGTTACGGAAATTGGGAAATTGCAACAAATCAAGGCTCTAATTGCAATAGTTTAAGAGATGATCGTTTTTAGATTTCATGATTCCGGATGTGTTTTCCTGACTCCAGCAGAATTGGATTGAACAAGCCTAAAAGTGTGAGTAAACCAATCACCTCACCATTGTATATCTAAGACGTGACCTCTATGCCTGTTTAAAGGACTTCATTATCTTGACCTGAAAGAGAGATCGATACCCGTTCCGTCGCCCCTAAATCCTCATAGAAGCAGCAAGCGAGAACCTCCATTTAACACGTCGACATTCGCCTTTACATTTTATTTTCATTGTACTTATTATGGTGATTACTCGAGGATAAACACAATGGTGCTACACACCCCGAAAAAAAATATAAAAAGACCGAGGAGATAGTTGGCAAGTGCTACCGGAACACTCGCGCTTATTGAGTCGAGGAAGGAAATTTCCCTCGGGCCTCGCAATAATCCGGTACGAAATGATACCTCGGATCATAGGAGAGCGAATTCTCGGTAGAAAAGCCATCGTCTCTTGGAGCACGCTAGTACCATATTCCTCATAACTGCAAGCTATTTTCGTCCGCGTATATAAAGCGCACTTATCGAGTCTCTTGTGCACGGTAAGATAATACACTCGCTCACGTATACACGCATATGCCAAAGCCGATCCCGTATGTATACAGCAACGTTCTAAGCACTTTTATAAAAGCCATTACTATACGCGAGAGACGTCTTCGCGAAATCGCATATAAACTTTCACGCAGCGAAATGAAAATAATGAGCGCACGCGGGGGAGGTAGGAAAAGACAGAGCGAGCGCGCGGGACTGCGGAAGAGCGGCGCTGCGGTCGCGCCGCGCGCAGCGCCCCCTCGCGGTCGCTGTTTGTACGATTATGATACTCCGCTTAGAACAGGTTTTCCTTCTTCAATGCATTATGTACGTACATCCTGCTCGTTCCAACTAGTTTAACTCCGATAAATGGACGTGTACACGTGTATACAGGATCGTTACTATGTACCGGGACAGCATAAATACGTACTTGAGTATATTTATTCGCTCGGGATGCTCGTACCTCTTCTTTGGCACTTGTATGGTCCGGTATGCCCGTTATTATATCGCTTTACACCGCGGGGCAGAATACGGCCTATAACCTCGGCTCTCTCTCTCGCGATCGACGATTTTAGCAAATAGAATTTCTGCGTAACCGTGTGTGGGTAATTTTATGGAAAAAGGGACAATAGAATGTTGGGAGTGTTTCTCCCATCGTCTCGTTTTTTATTCATTGTACATATTCATTTTTCTTTCTCTCTCTCCGTCTCCTGACGAGGATTCGAGCGGTAAATCACGAGCTCTGCGAAACCGAGAGAGATCGAGCGAGAGAGGGACGACGCGAAAAATGCGATGAGTGGAAAGGAGCGAGAGACGCGCGTGCTTTTCGTCTGAGAAGCCCGCGGGAATGCAGTGCACGAAGACAGATCGATTAATGCGCGAACATGGAATAATGCGTGCACCGGAATGGCGCCAATATCTGCCACCGAGATATCCTGGTGTGTTGCCGAGCGCGCTCGAGCTCTCCAAGCGCGTTTCTCATCGTCTCGACGAGAGTCGCGACTCCCGCGAGTTCTCTCCCCAGTCATACGGCATTCGCTCATTCATTCTCGACGTCTCGAATATCCAACGCTGCTCATTTTTTTTCCTCTGTCTTTCTCGAGTCACTTTTTCTCGGGTTTTTTTTCCACAAACGGCGCCTGTTCTGCACACAGTGCGTTCATCACGTTCGGGCACTCATGTCGCCAGTTCGAATTTTCCCTCGTTGAAATTTTCGATTTGAATATTCATGAGGCTCGAAAAACGAGAACCGAAAGAGAAATTTGTCGCACTGAAATTTCAGATATTCGTTGTTCACATATTTTAAATATATTTGAACTATTTTAACGAAGATAAATCGTTACATTCTGTCATAAAATACAATTGTTTAAATAAAGGAGAAAAGAAACTCAAAAATATAAACAAAAAAACAATACTGTCGGCGCCAGAAAAACTACAATTGTCTGAAAAACAAGGGGGAGTTTTTCCAATTAAACAGGAGGGGTGAGGAACAATAAACATACATTTTATTACTTGGGGGACTGATTCACCTCACACGGACAGCACACACCCGTACTAATTGAGAGAAAAAGACCGTGTTCACGAGGGGAGGGGGCAAGAAGCAGAGGGATGAGACAGGCCTATCGGTACGAGACCATCAGGCGTCAAGAGAAAATTGAAGAATTTTCTAGACTGACCACCCACAGCCACCCAGGTGTGAGTCAGAAATCAAGTACAAAAGAGGACCGGACAACAAGGATCCAGTGCAGTCAGCTCCAGATTTTTGGAAGAAGTCAGTCAGTAGGCCAATCGGTCTGCCACCCGTGAACGCGCCGTAACCTTCTTGAATGAACCTCGGTCCGGTTCCAAGTTCAAATCTGCATCGCCAGAATCTTTACCATTTTTCTGCACTTGTACTCAATTCAAATTACAATTGTGTGTCGTAAATAAAAATAGGATTTCCTGAATTATCATTTTATTAACTAAATATTTGTGCGTGTAAAATAAAAATAAAATAAAAACTTCTGTACTAAACATCAGGCAAGAGGAACCAGATAAGCTGAGTAAGTAACATTTACACTCATCATAATCACCCTCTGCAAATTCCTGCATTTCTTGACGCATCCAAATGCATCATCTATTTCTCCAATTATACCCATATCAAAAGACGTGTTCTCCACCCCCGGGTAATGGACTTAACTGTCTTGACCCAAAAGAGAGATCAATAACCGTGTTGCGTCCTCTCCAATTCCGATAAGCTCAAAGAGGACGTAACAAAATGTTCAATGCTCGAGGAAGTGTCGGGATTTTCATGTCTCGTGCAAATTGAGTGAACTTTCATCGATTTGGTGGAGATAAAAATGGAGAGAGCTTTTTCCTTTACGAGTTATATTGCATCTGCACGATCATTGAGGCCCGTCGCGACGATGACTCCCGACGATAAGAATATATATTCTCTATCTGGCTGCATTCATGATCGTTTTCGTAATCCGAAAAGGGCGTAAATCTCGAGGCGTTCCTAAGTCAGTCGCGTTACTCCATTTCGCGATTTCATCGATGCACCTCGCTGGAGTTATAACCGCAGGACGAGAGGATCCTGATGCGAACGAAGATTTAAGTGACTAAATAATTCAGTAGATAGAAAGAGAGAGAGGGAGAAAGAGAGAGAAGCGAAGAGAAGAAAGGAAAGGTTCGCGAACTCTTGAATATAATCGCTTTCTCGATCTCCTGAATCTAAATACAGAACTGTATGAAAAAAAGCCCGAAAAAAAAATAATAAATTCCTTGATAGAAATCGAGAGTGACACGAAATATGAATTTTAAAAAATCTCATTAAATATACAAATTAATTATCATAATTACGTGGCAATGTAATTGATCGGTCAATAAAAATAATTAATGGCGTATCGCTTGATTAAAAAACATGCCTGAAATTATGGTGATTTGTCTAATTAGTTTGTTAGAGGAAGAACGACGATCTCTGGATTTTGTTACGAGAGCGCACGAAATCTTTCGTATATCTATCCAAGTTTTCTATAAATATATCTAAGCGCGCACGTATATTATAGTCTCTGCTCGAGAATATCGCGATTTGCATATAAACACGCTCGAGTGCATAATGAACGTATTTTATCGAAAACGCTACTTTCGAAGGAATTTTTCTTCTATTTGTAATATCTCTATCACATTTTCACGAGAGTTAATAAACGCGGAGAGAGAGAGAGATTTTCGTGTGCGTGAATTTCTGCTTCCTCGTTCCCTCGATCTTTCAAACTCTTTCTTTACTTATTTCTCCTCCTCCGCCGTCCGAACTCGCTCGATCGTTTTCTCCGATCGATCGCGATCGATCTATCGGTTATAAGGGGTCAACGTGTCCCGGAACAACCAGCGAATCGTGACGCTGTACTTGGACATTCTAAACTCTCTTTACTGCGCACACTCGCGCATTTTTTACGTCTGTAGAAATTTTGTTCACGATTATATGTATAAATATACACAATCTCTCACTCGTCACGAGAAAAAATGCCCTCTCTGCTTTTTCGTATTGTTAATCGTGATACTTTCTCCATGGGAAAAAAAAATATTGAATCCCGTATAAATATTGACGCGTTCATTTTTATCAAATTTTGTTTTTAACGTCGCAGCTTTTAGCTTTTTATACTTTGATCTTATTTTTTTTATCTTCCCTTTCAGCGGATGTTGTGAATTTTTTTAGAAGAATCTCTTTTCGGCTATTATCCGTGCACTTGATATCTTAAGCCTGAGAGAGGGAGACCTTTGGTCTATTAACGAATCGTGATACCGACGTGGGTGTAGTCCATCTCTTTCATAATCCTCGATGATAAATCATCCAAAATCCAGCTCAGACTGTCTATCGCTCGGCTTTTGAAGTTATTCAAATTTTCATGTATCATATCTCGCGATGAAATAAAAATTAAAAATTAATGTGGACAAAAATTCAATTGTGACATCTCGAAATTTGAGACTCTTCGGTCTCAGGAGGCCGTTTTCGTTAATTTTTAATGCACGAACTGCGAATGCGAGAAGAGAAAGAGAGATTAACGAGAAGAGTAACCAATTGGCACAATTAGAGGCTCGAGTACGTTTACCGAGATCGTAAGTCTCGGGCGTGAGGGAACGAAAAATGAGAAGGAGAACGAGCGAGAGCAGCTGTTGCACTCGTGACAAAAGCGAACACTCACCGAGGATGACGTGCGAAGAAAAAAAGAATGGTCGTGTGAAAAAAATAGATAAAAAAAATCCAACTAGAATATAGACATCAGCGACTTGCTGTAAAAAATGGAGAAATGATGAACGGAGTCAAATTGATCAAAAACAAATTTTTCAAGCTCTCTCTCTCGAAGTGTGAGAAAAGTGTTCCTAATTGAGACTAATTGCTCTGATAAATCCGAGAGTTCCCATCGTGATTGCTGACAAATTATTTCGCGAATAATTGATCCCATCTCGTGGCTTTTTTTTCAATGTCTCCACTCTCGGAGATTCCGCTTTGTTTCATCACCGAATAAGGATCGTCGGCATTAGGTAAACTCGAATGCAACGATCGTCATAATAATTCGCTCCGAAAGGGGAGATGTGTATAAAAAAAAGTGCAATTTATTTGTACGTATTCGCCGGGAGCATAGAGACACTTTCGTACAGGAGAGAAAACCCGTTCACAAAGACATTCCATTCCATCTTACGCGGTCCTGCGAGTCTCCGTTCTGAGATCGTTGCTTTGTTGCATGCAGCTCGAAGAATCGCGCGCAACGCTCTCGCATCAGACACGTGTATACAACTCTGATGCGAGAGCCCGGCTACGAGAGTTAGAGGACTCTCGTGCATTTTTGCTCTCGAAAGGCCTCGGTCATGCACCGCGTTCTTCTTTCCCTCTCTTCCTACGTCATTTTTCACCGTCCATAAACAAATTTTACAATTTTTTTTACACACTATAATAAAATTGTCAACTTCTATGTAATCGTATTTTTGAAATTTATTTAAAATTTATGCTCTCGAGGCGCGTTATTGAATAAAACTTGTAATAATGTATCGCTGTAAATTTTTCAAGTATATTTATTTTATTGATTTCCATAAAATATTTTTCAAATTTTACTACGTGACGTGAATTTTTGCTCATTGACTCAGGTCTCGCGTTATTCTTTTTATTCCTTTCCTTTTCTCTCTTCTTTATATTCCTTTGTTTTCTTCCATCAATCAATTTAACATTTTTTGTAAGCACAATAATAAAATTGTTTATTTCTATTTTTTATTTATCTATTTTGTTAGTGTATATTTTTAAATAAATTTGTAACAATATTCACTTGTAAATATTCTGTTTATTTATTTTATAGACTTCCATAAAATATCTTGTAAAAATTTCCTATCGTGGATTTTGCTCTCATCGAGAGACCTTGGTCATTCTTTTCCTTTATCTTCATTTATTCCCATCCATGAGTGAATTTTACAATTTTTCTAAGCACGTCGATAAAACATAAATTATCATAATTTATTTTTTAAGTGCTCTTTTTATATTGTTTCAATCTCTATTCGAGGATTTCTCAATTGTTTGTATATTCGTCTAATGTTTTTAAATATAAATTGTTAAAAATATTATTACTTTCAGTAGATATTATTGCAATAAATTAAAGCAATTTGTTCGAAAGTTCCACGATATTTTTAACGTGCAATATTATTAGGTAGAAAACGATCGGAAGTTTGTACGCGCGCGACTAAAGAACATTTCCAAAAATATAATAGCGTATTTTCGTTTCTGATAAGGCGAAAGCCACTTGGAGCGATACGAGCTTGATCCCATTTCCGGCACAAAAAACATCCAGAGCCGGATAACAGGATTTCGAATTTTCGTCGTATTTTTAGAGACTTCGCATGCAATCAACGATTTATTTTCACTTCTTGATTCTGTGTTTGATGTTTTCAATTCTCGGACTCGAATAAAAGAAAAAAGAAAAGTAAACGACGAGAAATCGCGACAAAACGTTCGCCTTTTACATTCATAACGACTCTTGCATTGCAATTCTTATCGTCAAAGATTTAATGCTGCGTTGTTGACGCTTAGATACACGACCCGCAATAATCCTGTGACGCTTACAAAAGGCCTATGAATCAGAGCTTTGACGATAAAAGTAAAAATTTCATTCCTCACGAGACCAAATAGATTTCTCAACGTTTCCCGGATTGTCGAGAGCGAAACTCGAAGAATTCGTGCGATTCCTTTTTTCCAAACATTTTATCGCGAGTTTATTTTCGAATTTCCGAACAAACAGCAAAAATATTCGAAGCGTCGACAAATATATTTTTTTCAAAAATAAAACATAATTTTTTTACGAAACGAAAAATCGAATTCCGTAACGTATGAATAATAATGAAAAGTTTCTAACCGTAACGAAGCGACGATGAAAAATGACGAGGAAAAAATAACGAGGAACCCGTGAAATGGCTTTCACTAAAAATGAGAAATTATTCAGTTCGAATATCGAAAAAAAGGTCATCGAAGATCCATCGCTACGATGAGATAACGCGAGCGCATTAATAAACACATTCGTGAATAAATACGAAGAGTATAGAGAAAAGAAAAGGAAGTAAGAAACGCGTCCGGATGATTGAACGAGCGTAAAACGAATGATGAATCGGAAAGGACCGGCGCGGAGAGAGAGATCCGGCGGTCGTTAGGCCACAAAAAGTGGATCAGTCGGCCAGGAGAAGTTCGCGAGCGCACGCGAAAAAAAAGCGCGTATCGGTAGTATGAAAAGCGCGAGTTGCGCGTGCACGCGCCGTATACACAAATCGGCTCCGGCGCCGTTGATCATTCCAAAAGTAGGTGATTGAGTCTGCGTTCCAAGGTGAGAGAGAACGAGACTTGGAAGGAATAAAAATAAAGAACGAAATAAAATTTGAGAAGAGGTAAATTAAAAAAAAAAATAAAATAAAATGAAAAATCACCTTACGAAATATTTTCCTAAAAAATTTTAATTTTTGAGATATTAAAAAGAAATGAAATGAAATTTTTATACAAATTCTTTGGAATTCGTATAAAAATCCTTCTGGAATTCGTCTGTAATTTTCTGTCAAATTTTTCAGTGTTTACGAAACGATTTTCATCTCGAAATTCTCCGGAGCTTCCGGGATGGCCCGCCAGATACCGCCCCCGGGGGAAAATCTGCGACGACGCACGCGGGTTGACCCGAGAAAGGGAACGATCCAAATAGATTCGCGGATATAGAAAAGCCCTCTTATTACATTTATATATCTGTACGTCCGAAATTGCATATTTAAATGTATTCGGGTCGTGACTCTTTCCACCGATTCCCCATTGCATAACGCGACGAGAATTTCATTTGAAAAATTAAGATTTCACGCTCCCGAATAATTTTCCGATATCTCAGACGATCCGTCACGAATTATCTAACAATCCTGAATTATTTAATCCCGATAAATAAAAAAAAGATTAATTAATTTTACGTAAAAAGCGATTTGAATAAAAAATCGTTGAAACGAAAATGACGGTTTAATGATCTTAAACGAGACCGGAGGGAGAATGCAAGTGACATTTTTGCATATAAAAATAATAAATGTCGTGTTTACATGTGGCCACTCACCTCCGTCGATGCACGTGACTAGAATTCAATCGCTCGTCCAGAGGAGTAAATTGACAGCCACAATCGAACATGCACTAAATATTTATTGCCTAACTCAATTAAAAAAATAATACCGTGTCTACTGATCGACTCAAAAAAATAAATGAATGTTTTTGATGATTTCAAGCTCAAAAATGAACAAAAATACGAGAAAAATTCGAATCTGCGATGAGCGCGATAAATATTAGATAGATATAGGATGGAAGTTCCTATACGTGTATTTTTATTCGGATTAGTGTTTTTTTTTTCGTCGTGAGTGTGTTATAAATATGTAAAAGCGTAGGTATATGTATGAGGCGAACGGTTCGCGTGACCGGGACTGCGGCATGGCCCGACGAGGACTGCTCTCTCGCGAGTTCTTGCCGGATCCGAGATGCATCGCTCGCATTTGAGCTCTTTCGAGTGAAAGACAGAGAAAGTCATTGGACCTCCTGCTCGGTTATAGTAGTTACGTAGGAGCGTCACGTCTCTCTCGTAGTACGAGAATATACGCGAAGAAATTCTCCCTCTCTCTCTCCCTTTTTCCTCCTCGTCTCAATATTTTTTTCCTCTTTTTCTTGTATGTATACCGAGCAGGACTGGACCTACGGGGTGCGGCTCCGCGACTAAGTCCGCCCGTATAATATATCTACATATGTATAAAAAATTATCGCGATGCACGGTATGGGAAATTATGCCCCGGGCAACCCTAACGGCGAAAATTTTTTATTTTCATTCAATTTTTTATTTCGTGGAAATTCATTATGCATAAGGATCCTCGTGTGTTTTGATATACTCGTGTATCGAGCGTTATCAGATCCGTGACCGGTAGCCGATTCGTCGTTTCGAAATTCGTGGATGTTTTTACTATTCCGGAATAGAATAAATATTTGAAACATCATTTTTATGTGTTACGACATCTTGATGATAAAACCTCAATCGAAAATATAAGAAATTTCAATTTTGGTGCATTTAAATATGAAAAGAGAATAAAATGAAATAATTAAAATTATGACATTTTTTACTAAATTTTGTTTTTACTATTTCGAAATATGTATTTGAAACATCATTTTTATGTGTTACGACATCTTGATGATAAACCTCAATTGAAAATATAATAAATTTCAATTTCGATGCCTTTAAATATGAAAAAAGAATAAAATGAAATAATAAAAATTATTAAATTTTTTAATAAATATTTTTTCTACTATATATTTCGGGATATTTGAACCATCATTTTTACGAAATCTTGATGATAAAGCCTCAATCCAAAATATAATAAATTTCAATTTCAGTGCATTTAAATATGAAAAAAGAATAAAATGAAATAATAAAAATCATGAACCTTTTTACTAAATTTTGTTTTTACTCTTTCGGAATAGAATAGATATTTGAACCATCATTTTTACGTTACAAAATCTTGATGATAAAACTTCATTCGAAAATATAACAAATTTCAATTTCGATGCATTTGAATATAAAAAAAGAATAAAATGATATAATAAAAAATTATTAAAATTTTTACTAAATTTTGTTTTTCTATACTCCGAAATCGAATACATATTTGAACCAACATTTTTACGTTCCGAAATCTTGATAATAGAGTCTCAATCGAGAATACAATAAATTTCAATTTGAGTGCATTAAAATCTAAAAAAAGAATAAAACGAAATAATAAAAATTATGAAAATTACACGCGCTCTTACGATAACCGATCCGCAAAAAAAAATAATCCCGATAATCCGAGAGACATCTCAAGCAGACAAAGGACGAAAGCAGGGTGGATCGTAGGGGAATTGACTTCGAAAGCGTCGAGAAAGGGGCGTTCAGCTGTCACCTAAATCCTCGAATGTGGCTCGAGGGAATATAGAGTATCGTGATTTAATCGTGAATTCGGGCTACACTTTGGACACAATAGGAAGGGGAGACGAGATCGAGACGAGGAAGAAAAAAAAAGCGTGTGTTCCAATCGGGTGGGGATGAAAAGTGGCAGCGGTTTAGTAACTAGCACGTGGCTCACGTTCGATAACAAAAGCGAGCGATCGGTCGAACGCGCGTGAATTTGCAGCAGACGCTCGCCCCTCGTCTGACTCTCGTCCCTTTTCCATTTTCTGATACTCCGCACGCTTATTTGTCCTCTCGTATAATATCACGACTGCGTAATTCAATACGAGCACGTGCGTTGCGAAGGCGAGCGACTCGCGATTCGCGAGAGAGGTTCTTTGACTCATGATCCGTTCGGTCACTTTCGTAATTTTAAAATGATTGTGAATTCTCGAAAAAACGATAAATAAACAAAATAAATTAAATAAATAAACAATATGTCGCAATTGTATTTTTGGTGATTTTTTCTCTTCTCTCCCTTTTTCCTCGCTCTTTTTCCTGGTTCTTTGTCCTCGCTCTCGGAATGCTTCGTTTTTTAAATTTATGATAAGATACGTTGGTTATTACCGGACGACAGGACGAAGATTTATCACTCGTTTCTCGGACGACGACGACGATGATGCGGACAAGAGCGGACGTCTCGCACCTACGACAATCCTGCCCGGGGCGATTACACGCCAGCGAGACGAACAAAAAGTGTATTATAATACAAGCGAGGAAACTCCCACGTTTGTTCGCGATTACGAGCTTCTTTCACGGAAATTCAACAACGAGGAAGCTGTGGACGCTTTTCTGTCGATTCTCATTTTCTTTTCGTGACGACCGAAATTGCTTAAAAAACGCTAAATTCAATTTCTTGGTCCCGTTAGCCGCGCTCGGCGCGTTCGATGAAAGAAAGATTGGAAAATTACGAGAAAAGAAAATGAAGATGAAATGACGTCGAAGTTTTATTTTTAGCACTTTTCATCGAATTTCGATTTTATCTGATCTTCACATTTTTCTCCAGTCTCGGGTGATCGATCGTAAAGCGTACTAAGAGTTCCGTTTCACCCAATGACGTTAAGGATCTTGCGCATAAACTCGGTCGCCATTCCGGGATGCGCGTTTATGTGTTTTAAGCGTGAATAAAAGTTATGCAGAATGAAAGAATCCCGTATAAGGAGGTTGCGAAGTTGCCCCGTTGTCGAGGATAAATATCGCAAGAATGGTGGTCGACCTTGCTTGGATTACGCGCGATCGGTATTGCGCACGCGATCCCCCTGCTAACGTTAAATGTGTATTTTTCCTTACCCGTCCTCCGTGTATTTATCGCACACGGGCGAGCGAGAAGTCGCGACGAGGGGAATCGCGAGAGTCATTTGATCCCGTAAGTACCGCAATATCCCGAGAGATTATCGAGTATTTTACCAGTTTATCCTTGTATTTGCACGCATAAAGACCACCTAAAAGTCTCAATTAATTTATAAAATCTCATAAATAGGACAGAGGGGGGAAAGATGATGGCGGTAGCTGACGAGACGTTACGAGCTACGACGTCGTTCCCGACGCCATTTGCAATTTTTTTGCGGATCATGTTCACTGAATGGATTCGTTAATATTTTTTTCGCGAGCTTTGTTTATGAATTGAGTATTTTTGGTTTGATCAGGTCTGTGGTGGATTAAGACGTCTTGATGGTTTCAATTAATTTAGACCGGAGAAATATAATTGCGCAACCTGATAAGACATTACGAGCATTTTATGTAAATCGTGTTCACAGATCCAATCAATGATTTTTTTGTGCGTTTCGTTCATGAATTGTCTAATAAATATTGCAAATTTACATTCGTATCACATGGCGGAGCGTATATTGATTGCGAGAAATATCGAGATTCAAATTTCCATAAGGATAACATTGAGGATTAAAAAATTGTTTGATACGTCTCGTATATTTTAAGGTGATCGAAATAATTTGCATTCACACTTTTAATGCACTGCGAACATTTTTATGAAATTTAAAATATGACGTGTCATGAAATTAACCAGCTCGGTATATCAAAACGTAAATCTATACTTAAAAAGCTCAGTGAAAAAAATCTTCCTAAATTGTTATAAAATCTTTTTTACAATGTACATTGAAGTGCGATTTTGACATATTTGTG